>JAUTYZ010742552.1:0-11230 GCA_032273725.1 Panulirus interruptus | reverse complement strand
ATTGAAATCCATATTGTAAGGAGGGGTTACATTCTTGAGCAAAAATTGTCCAAACTTAACTCTAATGGATGGACTGTACCTAAAGCAGCTTACTACCAATGTACCACACTCATGATGTAATTTAAACAATAATTAACGAAAACCTACTGAAAAAGGTACTAAAAGAGGTGGTGATGAGACCTTGAGGTGCTGCTGGAGTGGGATGGGGTGGAGTGAGGGTTACTAGGAGGTAGAGGGAGGTTACTTAGGCTTGTCTGTTTCCCCGAACTGAATTAAGTGATTCAACAGCTGTTGCCACAAAAACTTAATTATGTGATTCAACAGATGTTGCCATATCACAGGTAATGCAGATGATGATTAATGGATACTTACTGAAAAAGATAATGAGGGCTTGAAGTGCTGCTGGGGTGAGATGGTGTGGAGTGATTTACTGTTTCTGTCCCTCTCTGCATTATTTAATTCAGCAGCTGTTGCCAGGTTACAGGTAATGAAGGCTTTACTTAGCCTTTCATAGTCATGGAATTTTCTTGATGAAACACTAGAAAGGGCTTGCCTATGCTTAAAACCTCCCTCAGCATTTCCTCCAGGTAGAAGCATTGAGTGATATTTTGTCTCTTTCATACCTAGACCAATCTATTTGCCATTTCTAGTGAATGTCTTGGCTACCATTCTTTTAAAAAATAAGCCAGTCTCATCCACAACAAATACTTTTTGAGATGTTTAATCTCTTTCCTCATAAATACACACAAAATAACAAGTAAAATAATGGGGATAACTGTAGCAAGAGCATGTATTGGACCACAAAAATTTCTGTTCACTGATCGCTGGTGGGTGGGATACAAATTGAAACTTACTTTACCAGGACATCTGGAATAAGAATCTAAATTTTTTTTGCTTTGTCATCAGTTTGAAATGCATTGTGGCTAAAGAAATTCAAATATCTCATTATTAACGGTAAAGAATATTACATAAAAAAAATTGAAAATAGAAGGTTTTTCAAATCTGTCACAGTTCAAAGGCATTAGTTTCACTCTAAGAGTTTGTACTTCAATTCTCATATTTTATTGCTAAAAGTCGTTCTACAAGTCTTAGTAGTATGTACTGTTCATGTATATTATATTACAGAGCAATTATATATGAAACAATACATGCCAAAAAAAGATAAACAACCAGAATTAAAATTCATGCCAAAAAAAGATGAATAACCAAAAATAAAGTTACATATTAAAACTTTGTATGTGTGTGGGCTCGTCACTTCAAGCAGATGCACCCCAGGTAGCTGAATCCCCAAAGTGTTAAACTCTTATGAAATTAAAAAGTTGCTAATGCATACTTAGTTGGCAGTAATAATGCTAGTGGGGGGAAACGCTTCCAACAAACTAATGATCACTAAAAAAAAGAACCATACTATATAGTCATGCAATTAATTTCCAGTTGCATTCCTGAAGAGTGTAAATTCTTCTGTAAAGTATGAAAATGGTAATTGGTCCTTTTTTACTACTCTTATATCAAAGATAACCCACATCTAATAGCAGTGAAAATATGGAATGGAGGAAACTGAAATTAAAGTATGTGTGGTGTGATGCATGCAGGATAGCTTAAACTTCCTGAATGCAATAGATTTCTTTGCTCCTTACATTTATAATGATGAGGAAATTGTAAAGAGTGTGAAAATAGATTAAAGTGTTGCCAGCTCATGAGCACTTGTCAAAAGCATTGCATATGATCATAAAATATCTTTTCTTGTGCATAGTGATACTTAACACACTCTGACAATAATGAACAGACTATAAAAGTCATGAAAATTTTAAAGTGTAGGATTTAAAGGGATGCTAAGCAGCTTCGTATTTCCAGTTCATGAGCACTCATCAAAAATATCATATGTTACCATATATTTTTAATGCAGTATAATATAGCACACACTTGAAAAACATCTTGACATTTTGATGTCCATGAATTACCTAAATAACAATGAAAAGAGTAAAAACAGAAAAGAGAGATGAATGAATCACTAAGTGGGTGGCAGCGGCCAGTTAACTGCGTCATTGCTTCTGTGTGAGGTTTAAGTCAGCCGCTACATGGGGGTAGCAGCTTATGGGACCTTGGTGCCATTCCTGGTTGGGGAGGGTCTGTGAACCTCATGGGATTTACAAACTATTTTGTGACAGCCACAGACTTAAGTGGTATTTCACAGTGAGAAGGAAATTTGTGTATTGTGATTTTAGTCGTCATGTGCAGTAAGAGGGTTAATGTTTATAGCGTAGAAAATGGAGGATTCATAGACTACACATCGAGAAGCATTGCTTTTGTACCTGAACATGAGAAAACTATCGTGAGGATAATGAATAAAGTATACTACCCATGAATCTGCTGGTGTCTTAGAAGGCAACTAAAGTTGGCAGGAGTGGGATACTGGAACTTCTCTCCTGAGTCATTATATATATCTGAAAGTAGGGGCAGATGAAGGAGCCAAACAGAATGTTTTGCATAAGTGCCTGGGTGTGTGAATGTGCATGGTTGTAATCAGGATGAAAAGAATGGCGAGACAAGTGATGTGTTTGATGAGATAAACCTAGATGTTCTTGCTCTGAGCAAAACAAAGTTGAGGTGTAAAGGTTTAGATTGGTTTGCAAATGATGTTCAGTGTGGGTATGAGGACAGGAGCAAGGGAGGGGGTGACACTTCTTATGTGAAATGAGCTGTGGAACTGTGATAAAGAATGCAAGGAACTGACCTCAGTTTGATGTGGGGTAGAATGATAGTAGACTGTGAGAGGAGGGTGATTGTTAATACTTAAGACCAGGAAGTGGGAGGAATACAGATGAAAGGAATGCATTTAGGGAGATGCTGAGTGAGTGCTTTGGTAGTGTTGATGCAAGTTCCAGAGTTCCTAAATGCAAGGATGTACAATGTGACAGTGAAGGGTATAATCAGGGGTCACAGGGTCCCATACAGTGATTGAAAATTGGGAAAAGCTTTTTGAGTATTTGCTGAAGGGAATTGGTGATCAGGAATACTTGGTTTAAGAAGAGGTACATTCATAAGTATCCATAGGTTGAGTGGTGTTAGGGTCAACAGATGTTAATGGATTATGTGCTAATTGACAGGTGTGTAAAGGAGAGGCATTTGGATGTAAATGTGCTGAGAAGCATGATAGATGGAGTGTTTGATAATTTCTTTGTGGAAACAAGTTTAAAAATTGTTGATGGATGCAGGGGAAGAGGAAATGACAAATGTGCAAAAGAAGTGGTAGAAGTGAGTTAACTATGAAAAGCGGTATATGTGCAGAGTAACCAGGAGAGATTGAATGAAGAATGGCATAGGGTTAAAGTACATAAAACTTTGAGTTTTGAAGAGAACTGGAAGGTATTTTATGATACATTGATTAACCATTTAAACTTTGGTGCACATCAAGTGATGTGAGCATAAACAACTATTATGCATGTCAATAGATACATTATTTTTTCCCACTATTGTTTGAATTGTCTGCCTTCAGGAACCACCTACAGGGAAGTCAATTGATGCTGCTGGTCTTGTTTGGGAAATATTATGCATATCAGTCACCCACAGATCCTTAAAGGTAATGCACTGCTTCACCAGGCTAAGCAGTTCCTTGATGTGAACCATTACAAGAAAGATTATGATTTGGTTTGATGCAAATATACCAAAAAGAGTAATGGCTTAGTTCTAAGATTATCGCCTCAGGTATGGAATCAAGTAAATTTATGTACTCAGTACACCCAGAATTTTTTTTTCCTGACCATAATATAGATATCAAATACATATCAATAGATACTGATCCTCAGTATAATTTAAATGGTTGCAGATGAATAGATCACATGAATTTAAGAAGTAATCCAGTTCTTTCTCAATATATTATGGGCAAAGTATTGTATTCCTTACCATGTAAAAGAAAAAGAAATGTTTTGCTCATCAGTCATTAATTCAGCTGTCATCTCAAGCTTTACGCTGTGAGCTACTGCAAACATGTAGAAAATTTACTTATTAGACCATGATCAACTGTTCATGGCTGAAAATAAATTTAATTTACGGCATAGGCATCTACATAGATACCGCAAATTATTCTGTCGTATGATATCATATAAATGATTGAACACATGATGCTGAACTACAACATGACTTCTGCTTGTAAATGGTTGAGAAAAGCTGAACATGAGATGGAACATGGTAATTCTAAACCTAAGATTATTAATTTGCATTGTGATAAGTCACAAGTCGTGATCTGTTTTTAGCTAGGCTAACCTATGGACAAGACATATCTGTCATTCCAACTTCAGGCCATGACTAAAGTTGCCCATGGATAAGGCAGTGTGTGAGAATAATGACCAGGTGGTTGTCTTACATAAGGATTTTTATGAGATAAGCAAGTACTATGGTGGGCTGATCAAGTATTCTGTGTTAGGTTACAGAAGCTACGACAGTGCTGGAGTGAATGGTATGCATTCATTGAAAACTGTTAAAAGCAAAAAATATTTTCTCTTGGTTTCTAGATAAGCTTGCTCAGTTTACATGCAACAGTGCTGTGCCTGGTATTTTTGTGCTGATATGCTGAAAGTTAATTACCAGAAGAAATCCAAGGCAACACTGGCTTTCCTTTTCTCTTCATAGATTGCACTGACTTTTGGCTTGAATCTCTAACCAATGCCTTTCTTCACTTTTCTATAACTCATTTAATAGGATTTTAAACTAGATATGACATTTATCATAAGTTTTAGATCGAGATGATTGCTAATGAGAGTATCATATTTATGAGTCACTGAGTAATTATATGAAGATGATTGCTAGTGAAAGTGTCATAGTTATGAGTGTCATAGTTTAGAGTAACTTAGTGATGAAAATGTAGGTAATCTTGTCGTACAAAGTTTGCCTCCAGGGTGTGAAATTGTAGGTCAGGACATTCATCAGCATGCATATGCTTATGAAGTTACATGACTTTACATCAGCTAGTGGCCAAGAACTGACATGGACATGGATCTTGAGGGTAATAGAAAAGTTCTTCCTTACTTCGTAAAGACAGAACAGAGAGTATATTGTATAATTCTCATAAAGTTAATAGTTGGTGAGTTGCTGAATAATTATGCCCTAGACTGTTTACAAATTTCATTGCTCTTTCTTTCACATGGGTAGATGGAAGATGATGATAGCTATATACCTTTTGTTTCATGTTAAACATAACTGCTTTATGTTCAGTATTCTTTTAACAAATATTTGACTTGAGCCTTTGTAATTGTAATGCCAGTATGGACCTTCGTGTTGTAGTAGTTAGCCTTACCAACCATGATGCATCCATGGGCCTATCGGGGTTAGGCCGCAAGGGTTTGAATCTTGGCCGCAATAGTCAGTCTGCAGTTCACCCAACTGTTCATCCTCCCCTCGGGATGGATAGATAAATTGAGTACCTGGTTTAGGCAAGGGTCTGTGCATGAATATATGTAACATTAATTGGAAGGCCTTGATTAGGGCAGTCAGTTGTCTGTGTTGTCTCATGAACATGAAAAAAGTATTATAAAAGTGGTAAGCAAAAGAGTTTGAAGAAAATTTTTTGCTTGGATATTCTCAGCTCTTAGAATTCAAGTGTTGTTAGTATAGATAGGTCAGATGAATGAAAATATAGCAAGAAATTTTTAATTGAGCATTGAAATGGGTTCTGCTTTTTATGATTTAAGGTGCAATGAGTAATGAAGCTGTTCATTCACCTGCTTATAAACAGTGTACGTGACATACCTGTATAGAAAATTTTCAGGATAATTTCTGTAACAGCTTTTCTTACAATGATCAACTGGATAACATTTTATACTTTTTCACTTGAAGTTATCACTTAATGACTTAAAAAGTCATTAGTAAAATTAACTTGCAACTACAAAGATTTTTCAGATTCTGAGAGAATGCAGCATCAGTTTGTATGAAGATGGGAACTCACTTTTTTTTTCACAACACTATCTCTCCTTTCAGGGAAGCCCAGCCAGCCTAGGTATACATAATTTTCACATGCATGAATTTTGATTATAAGCTTTTGTTCTATCTGTTTATTACAATGAGGGGGACAAAGTCAGTTGCATGGATCCTTGAATAATATTTTTTCAAGCTTATTCCAAAACAGACTATCCACTTCAAAAGGCAGCTATTATTTTTTTAATCACTCATGTCTGTATGAGCAGTATTAACTTTTAGTGTTTTGATGTTTAATTGTAAACATTTATAATTATTCGTATCTGTACAACAATGAAGTCTAGCTGATCGTGTGGATTATATCAATGAGAGGTACAGAAATGCAGGATGTGAGTTACCTACACAGAATTTTGGAGAATGAATGATTTTTCATGAGCTGATGCTGTTTATGATCAGTGTTCAGTTTATTGTACCATTTATTGTGTTGTAGTCTGAGTGATGCGACGTGTACATGGTGCCCTTGTGCGATGTCAGTCAGTTTTACTGCATTTGTGTTTGGGGGTCTGGGATCTGAATATCCTGGATGAGGCAATGAAAATGGCTGAAACAGCTTTTTCAGCTAGTGAGAAGAAATCTCTCTCACCATTTTGTTTCTATTTTTGCCCTCAAAATACTTCTGATTATAGGTATTCAGTGAAATACAGAACTTCGGTTTGAAAACATGCAGCTTGTAGTAGGAAGCTTTCTTGGAAAAATTATATTGATTCCTTGCTTTTAAGGTTAGCCTTCTTTACTCTTTTTGTTATTTCAAAAATAATACTAAGACATGAAATGTACAGTAAATCACTTATTAAAGTTAAAGCACCACCTAGTTGGTGCATTATGCCTGTCAGTGAGGGTCATTTCCCCTGACATGAATACCACTGGCTAAACTTGAGCTAAGTTAAAAGTTGTCAGCAGGCCTGGCCTGTCACAATTGCCATGCTTTAACTCAAGTGAAATTGGTAGTCACAGGAAGAATTAAGAGCTAGGTGGGCTGTGTGCCATCTACCACATAGTGATTGCTATAAAAGATTTTGTCTTGTGATCCTCTTTTCTTGTTGTGTAAGCACTCACAACCTCTTTAGTTATAATTTCCTGCTCACATTACTTATGAAATTAGGGAATGGTAGCGCAAGGGTGATATTTACACTTCACAGCTTTACACAAAGGTGAAACCTGGTAAGGGGTGAGGCTCAGTATTCACAGCGTGTGTGACCCAGGTTCATAACTGGTTTGGGGCAGGGGCTGTTATGATATTCACTTTGATATTTGAGGATCAGTCATTTTGATATACTGAGGCCAGAGTTTGAGTTGAACTGTATTGTATTTACTGGATGATACCAGCAATACAGGCACTACTGTACTGCATAAAAGTACAAAACATGATAAAAGAGGTTAGTTTCATCTTAGAAATTTATTATGTCCCGCAGATGTGCAGCTTGTAACAGTGCTCCAAATTCCTTACTGTTGTGTTCAGAACTTTGGTACAAAGGAAAGAATTTAGACTTTGCCTTTACAATTACCTCTCCTATCTTGTCGTCCTTTAGATTTGTCTTGTCTTGCTCATGAAGTGAAGGTTATATAAAGATTACTTCATTCAATTGTTGTGTCTCTACTCCCGCATAATAAAAATTGCCATTGGTTCACATTTCCCCTGCCACTAAATTATATAATGATTTCAACAGAATCATGGCATTTCATAATTTTGATTGATAACAAAAAGTTTCTAAAGCATTTTAGATTTTGTAGGTTGATGACATTTGATTGAATCAATAAGTAGAGCTAACAGTAAAGATATGCAGACTAGAGTGGTCAGTGTAAGGTAAATATTGCAACTAGGAGTATGATTTTATCTTTGTAATTTTCATTTTTTATAGCTGTATAAAGAAACAAATAACCTTTTGTGTGATATGTCATTTCCTCATTTGAAGTACACTGTTGTATCTGAATCAGTTATTGTCCTCCTAATTGAGGTGTATCATCCTGCACTATGCTTATTTCAAATGGTGAATTACTTTATTGTGGATAGGCTGTAAATGCCATTTCTTGCCAGTGGCAGCTTCTTTGTGTTGCCAAGCAGGAATGACAGGTTGCCATATAACAACCTTTTTTAGATTATTTGTAAGCCTTATGATGAGAAATTGGTTTAGGCAGCTTGTGATGTGTTTTTTTTTGTCTTGGCTTATTAACACTTAAACAGCAGCTGAAATCAGTTGATGCTTTTTTGAATATCCAGCTGACTTATTGTACCATTAGTAGCCTATAGAGGTCTCTTCCATCACCAGGAAGATGCAGAAAAAAATTCTGCCATCCTCAGTACCCTAACAACCACCATATAAGTGCATGGTCATCCACCTTATGTGACCCTGTGGAAAATGCATGGATTGTTTGATGACCTAAGGTATTAGGTGGAACAATTATGCATCGGTTGGTAAGGAAAGTGAATAAGAATAACATGAGAAATGTGAAGAAATAACTGACTTAGATAAAATGTGTTGTGCTGCAGTTTAGCTGAATAAACACTTTTGCATACTTTTTTCTTATTTAGATTTTTTTTTTTTTGGGGGGGGGGAGTAGGCACAGCAGAAGATGAGGTTTAAAAATGGGCCTTAGGCCAAAAAAGTTTGAGAAATCTTGGTGTACACAATACCTCATGATTAATGATTAAGAGATTGGATGTGGACCAAACCTACATCACAGGTACTGCATCCATATTTTTATACTTGCGTAAGTCAAGTAAAGGTCAGAGGTCGACATCATATGGTCCTGTTGTGTACTGAAATGCCACTAAATGCTTCTGTGTACAATATCTCATGACAGAGTGACTGGATATGGACCAAGATTTTACCACAGATACCACATACCAAGTTTGTAAGGTTGGGATCAAAAGTCAAGGTCACTAAAACGCTACAAAATGCTGTTTTACACATTACCTGTAAAATCTTATTGGATATGAAATTAACATTCGCCTTAGATACAGGATATAGAGTTCTTCATCTGGGTTATTTGAGCTCAGGAGTTGAAGATCAAGACCACAAGATTTTATGTAATAGAATGGTTGTGCACAAATATCTAAAGACCAGGTGAATAGATATGGACCAAATTTATACCAGACACTATGTAGATAGCTTTTCACCTGATTGAGTTGTTTAGGGTTGGGATGTAAGGATAAGGTCACAAGTTCTTGCATACTTAAGTGCTTCGAGAGGATTGTGTACACAGTATCTAAGGACTGGGTAAATGATGTGGACCAAACTTATACCACACATCCTACAATGTTCTACATCAGAGAAGAGTTTGAAGGTTATGGGTCAAAGGCCAGGGTCACAGAGTGACATTCATTGGGGTTACAAAACATTATGCAGAAATATTTTACAAGCAGGTTCTCTTGATCATGCCAGGTTTTATATTTTATATTTCAACTGTTTCAATTCTGAGAGAGACTGAAGATGAAAGATAACTAATTTTGTTGCTTGCACTGTCTTGTGATAGTACAGTTTATGGGAAAACTAGTCATATATCAGTTATTTAAATATTACATCAACATATGAGCATTAGGTACAAGTATTTAGTTGTGCTTGAGATCAGTGCTCATAATTACTGTATTTAGATTTGATTATAATTCTTGAAAGAATTACATTAACACAGGTGTTGAAAGGCCTAGCAGCTTAATCCATAAAGAGTAAATATATTATGCTTTGGAACTACTGTTCAGCAGAGGAAACAAAAGTGAACACTAGTTTCAAAATTGGTTTTTAGTGCATACTGAAAGAAGCAGTATCAAAATTTCAGAGACCAGCATACAAGGATTATCTCTAATCATAACGGCTACAGCTGAAAAACCAGTATTGAAAATTGAAATCTTATATATAAACTTATGAACTGTATATCTGATTTCAAAACTTTCATCCCTTGGGTTTCCTTCCTTGCTCTAATGCAGCTGTTAGTTTTCTTTCCAAATGATTCATTGCTGTAATTGTTGGTGGATTGACCCTCTCTTTCTGATCCTTTCAGTTTTAGTGTACATCAGATCTCTGTCTAATACATTCTTCCTTCTTTTTATCAGTTAATTTCATCTCTTGATCAATAACCTTAGTCTTTTTACACTAATGACTCAGCCCAGTATTCTTGCTTTTCTTTTATATATGGCACCAACTCTTCTCATGTGTTCTGTGATTTGCCTCAATTTGATAGTTTTCCTCATTTCGGACCTGATCAAAATCTCTCAGTAGAGATATAATTTAGTCAAATCTAATGCTTCCAAAAACCACATTCTCTATTTCTTTCAAAAATTCTCCTTTACTAGGATTTTTGCTTTGAAGATTTTTTATTTAAGCCCTCAATTTTGTCAACATTCTTGGCATTGATTTAGCTTATAATCTTTCTTGAAACTCCATGTTGCTGAAACAGGTGAATCAGCTTTCCAAAAATTTGGGGATTCTGCTCAGTTTTCAAGTACATTTTTTTTCCTCAGAGCAGTTACTCAAGCTGTACATTGTTGATCTGCTCCTGCATGGAGTACTACTCAAACTTTTGGCAGGATTTTTCATCTACCTTCCTTTTTAACAGAGATAAGTCAGAAATGGGTAGCCTAATCAGCTCAGTCTCCTTCACTTGTCAGCTTGTACCCTTTTTTCTACACTGCAATGTTGCTTCTCTCTCTCACTCTTTTGCAGATTTTCAGCACCTTACAGGCCACTACATCCCACAGATATTGTATGAGCATAGACAATTCATAGCATGGCCACTTTGATGTGCTATTTTTATTCCACAGCTTGAATGTGGAACTTTCTACATCTTTGCATTATTCCTGACTCATACAATATATTTTACATCAAGAAGCAGGTCTGTCATTATTTGAATGATGGTTGAAACACTTTTTTTTTTTCTTCACAGTCAAGGTTAACCATGACTGGGGCACTTATGCCTGTGATCAATACCATTTTATAATATTATGTGACATAAGACTTGAGTCTGAGGCAAATGTATTCTTACCTTTATAATACACTTATCGCATAATACAAACACTTCTTTAGAATAACATCTTGATTTGTTTATTCTTAATCACTTGCTCCTCAACATTGCTGATTAAGACTTAAAACATCCATGTGTTATAAGATTTGATCTTATGCATAAAGGATAACTTTTACATAAATTTGACTATAAAAAGAAAATAACCATTTTGATATTGAGTCTCATCCTTGATAAAGCTGAGCTAAAGTTACGTGCTTCTCAGCACTCTGCCTTTGCAAAGTGGACCCACATTGCATTTCTAAAT
>JAUTYZ010742333.1:0-13361 GCA_032273725.1 Panulirus interruptus | reverse complement strand
GCAAATGGACTTCAGCGTAAACATTTTGGCAATAAAGATATTAATTATAATTGTAAATTGTCTGGAAACTCATTAATAGAAGAACAAGAAGAGAAGGACCTAGGAGTGATAATCAATAAAGACCTGGAACACAGAAAAAGCAATACATTCTATATAATAAAGAAATATAGAATGTAATGTCACACACCTACAAAATATAAACTATAAAAACAAAATATGCAATACTTACAGTACTTAGTTTTGGTCACCGAAGTAAAAAAAAAAAGAAAAGCAAATACATAGAAGCCCAACAAAACTGATTCTGTTGCTCAAATATAAGCCTTTTAAAGATTGTTTCGGAAGCCTAAGTTATTTGTTCCTCAGAGAGGCACAGACTCCAAGGAGATCTAATAGAAGTTTTCAAAATACCATATAATTTCAGGAGCATACATTATATTTGATAGATATATGATGACCAAAAATTATAATAAGGAATTAAAAGTGAAGAGGATGTAATCTTGAGATAGTCAAAAAACAAATTCACTTGTAGAATTATAAAACAATGAAATAAAGGAACACCAGACGCTGTCAGAGCAAATACTATCATTAACGTTACATCACAGCTGTTGGAATACCTTAGGTCTTTACCACCTCAGTTAGGTTACCTTTCCAACCCTGAGATTCTTACATTTTTCAAGTTGTATAAAAAATGTGTTTAACTTTTTTATTTTCAAAGATATTCAGAAAACAATGAAAAACAAGAATCACGTTAAAGGTATATCTTAACGACTACCTGTACTAGTACACTGATAATGTGTAGAAACTTTGTATATGTGTCAGCACAATGGAATGAAAAGTGAGGGAGTAAGACATGAGTATATAGTGAGTTCCTAAAACATATTTTATTGCTTGTTACCTACACTAAACATGGATTACTAATCACTGTCAAGTTTTATTTTATATATCAAATCTTTACTTGCTGTAATCAATGTGATTCACTGATAATGTCTTTATGAAAGCAAAAGGTTCAAAGTTAATTAAATTCACATCTGCACCAGTCTGTTGCAGATATTTAGGATGCTCCTGTGTGTTCCAGTGCAGTAAAAGACAAATATGATAAAAATACATTTTGTCGTTAAGAAAATTATCATTAATGAATGAACATGGTTTTTTGTTATCACTTTATCCATTACAAATATTCTCTAGTGATAGCTGAACCTCTACACCCTCTCCATTTTTTGCCCACAGAGAAATAATGACTATTCCAACAGCTCTCTCTCTCAGAGCTATATCACATTGCTTATGAAATGCAAGCAAATTTCCCATCTTTGTACACAGCACACCAGAGTCTCAGTCCACAACCTGCAATATCTGCACTGAATGGTCAACACATTCTCATCCAGAAAGAAAACATATACCATGACTTCATTAACTCTCTGCATTGTTCTCACTCTTTCCATAAAGAACAACCTCACTTGCCTGGGGGGATTTCATTCTCATTACCTTAACATTACATCATTACATACAAGCATAAATCCAATGCTTAGAAACTGTAAAAAGGGGCAGCAGCCACGAAGCAGAATGCTACAGTGGAAGCTTCAGGCACTACCATTTGTTCTGACAATAACACGCACTGGGATTTATGGTGTTTCATTATTTGAAAACAATGCTACATATACCTTATGTGTAGGAGACAGTCTACCTCTCTACATTCACAACTTAACCAAAGCTTTTAGTTGTCACTCACAAAAGGTTTTTGCTTTGCAATAATGAGATATTGTGGCTAGTATGGTAAAGAGCTGACCTGACAGTGCAGTCATCAGAGGCTGTAATGGCTAGTGGTCTGGTGGGGTGGGTGGCAAGGCCCCATAACTCCCCCAGGCCATGCCCCTGAACCACACAGGCAGCACCAAGTCCACCATCATGCTCCACCCTCACCGTCCACACTTCATTCTTCTCTGTTCCAATGATTATCTGCCATCACAACAATATGAATTATCAGTCATCTACAACACAAACCTTACCCTACAGATTTTACTTAGTTCTCTTTTCTGTATTAAATACTAATCTTCTTTCATCAACATTATATAAACTCATTTTCATTAAGTTCAATACCAACATGTATATAACAGTGTTGAATACAGTTACTATACCAATATACAATAAATAAACAGTACTCACCTTTTCATTGTACACAGCCAATGAATGAATAGGTCCTGCAATTTCATACACCAAACTTGGAGCTTCTGTAGAAAAAATCCAAATGTTCTAAAAGGAATGCAACCACAAAGCTGCAGGAACCCCGTTAAAAAGGATCCTTGTTTTATGTGATAATATTAATAATAATACTAATAATACTAATAATAATAAGGTGCAGGGGTTGAAAAAGAGGACAAATGAGAGTTGGGGTGAGAGAGTATCAGTAAACTTTAGGGAGAATAAAAAGATGTTTTGGATGGAGGTAAATAATATGTGAAAGGCAAGGGTGGGGGGAAGGAGTGAAGGCCTAAAAACTCATACTTTTCCTTATTCAAAGCAAACCTTAGTGCATCCATCCCTAAGAAAGGAGACTACTCTAACCCTTCCAACTACCATCTCACTGCTCTCACTTCTGCTTCTACCAAAATCTTTGAATCTCCACCTACCTCTCACTTCCTTCAATCAGAATCCATTCCCTCTTTTCTGAGCAGCAATATGGCTTTTTTTAAATTACAGTAGCTTCTGATAGTGACTTCCCCCTAATATCCTTTCAACAATGGTGTCGCTCAAGATTCTGTACTATTACCGCCTCTCTCACTCTCTCTATTCTTCCCATAAATGATCTCTCTTCAACCTCTAACTGTATTCACTCTTATGATGATGATTTCATTTTTACACAATTAATTTCACTTTCCATCACCTCCTTCTAATAATTGTTCCCTCTCTTGCAATTAACATATTTACTCATTCAACTTGGACATATGTAGCATCTAAAAATGAGGAAGCAGCAACTCAGTTAAATTCAATAGTGCTAAAATCTAATTTCTCTCTTAATTTCCAAGTGTCATTTATTCTCCACAGTTTATTTTCAAATTCAAACCTATAATAACAAAAACATGTTGGGTATAACCATTCTCCACTCTATTCTGGACACCCCACATAATCAACATCACAAAGTCTGCTTCCCAAAAGCTGAGGATGTTGCCTAGGTGCAGAAATAATTTTTCTTGGAAGAGGCTGTTTCATATCTGCAGGGGTAGATATGAAACCCTAGTATGGAGTGCTGCTCATATATTTAGGGTGGTTCTTTGTTCATCTCTCTATGAGTGAGAGTGGAATCAAAAGCCTTCTGTTTCACCGATTCTCCTTGCATCATGTCTCTCCAACCAGCCCTTTCTGTTCACCATGGGTTGTTTGCATGTATCCCTGATCTAGGCTTGGATCCAATCTCTATGTCTAGCTGCTGCTTCCCAAAGTTTCTGTAAGGAGACTTGCCACTTGAAGATTAACTATTATGAAGCTTCCCTTTTCCCTCAAATATCTAAGCTGTGGAATTCTCTTCCTCTCTCATTTTTCCCTATTCCTATAACCTTTCTACCTTTAAGAGTCTGGTCTCCAAACACCAACATAGCCCTGATTAATTTCTAAATGCTTTTTCTCTCACTCTTTTTCCTTTCACCTGAGATGGCTTGATCATGGCATGTTTTACCTGTGTTATTTTGGTCAAATATATCAAACTTCTACATAAATCACTCTGTTCCAATTGCAATCCAAGTGCTTACAAATTTCTTCAACACATCATGGCTACACAACAAAATCCCTAACATCTGGAAACTTGCTGATATAGAACCTATCCTAAAACTTTCCAAACCACCCACGTACCCTTCCTCTTACTGCTCTATTTCCCTTTTGTCT
The DNA here is from genome assembly GCA_032273725.1 of Panulirus interruptus. NCBI lineage: Eukaryota > Metazoa > Arthropoda > Malacostraca > Decapoda > Palinuridae > Panulirus > Panulirus interruptus. The sequence continues at coordinate 9,488 of JAUTYZ010742333.1, read as the reverse complement.
TTATCATCTAAACTCTTTGAAAAACAGATCCACAACAAAAGCAAGCAAACTATCCCACCTTCACCTACACAACATGGCTTTAGATCTTGTCATGGAAAACTGATCCACAACAGAATCAAGCAAACTATCCCACTCTCACCTATACAATATGGCTCTAGATCCAATCATTCCATTACCATATTACACACATACCTCACACAACACATTTCCAAAGGCTTCAACCAACCAATAACCCCTCCAGCACAGTATTCATGGCAATACACAACAACAGAGCATTTAACACCATTCTCCAACATGTCCTCACACAAAGGATACTTGACAACACCCTCCACAACAATGACAAAAAATGGTTAGCAAACTTCATAGCAGGCACCAAGCCTCACTTCTAAATCCTTAACCTGTACAATGAAGTTCCCAAGGAGCATTTCTTTCTCCATCCTTCTTCAGTTGCTTCCTACATAACTAAACGCTAAATCCTACAGACCACAGAGTGAAGATTTCAAAGGTAATGATCTTACAGTTACATCAAAACACTATGTCATGTCAGCACCAACAAAGATGCAACATTACATCATACCATCAGGACACTGGCTCACCCAGAAAAGAATGTCTGCATCTTCACAGAAGCCTTTGGTCACCCTTTAACCCCAGACAGGTATTAATCCAACCAGCATCCATCTATCACCTTGACTGGCCAATCACTCCCACTCAACAAAACTACTATTCCAAGCATTGCATATGATGCACACATGACACCCACTCCCTACACCATAAAAATCATCAAAAAGGCAACAAACAAACTAAATGCCCTCAGAACACTTACTGGTATCAAAACTGGACCCATGGCTCATCTGCCTAGTCATCACCCATATCAAGAGGAAATAGCAAAGTCTGTTTTAGATTAGTCACAATTTACCTTATGCCGAATGCTGTTGGGTTTGGAAACGTGCTTCTTGATCATCTCGGTGTCTATGAAGCCCTCTTCACCTTCCCAGTTCTCAGGTGCCTCTCCCAATGTGTATACAAGTCTCAGTCGCTCATCCTTGGCTGTTGAAAAACCAAAAAGATTATTTAACACGTACCATATAAATGAAAATATTAGGGCATACCAATTGGTGAATGCTATTATTACAAGAGGAAGTACTGGATGAAACTAAAAATTCATGGAGGGAACTTGTGTTTCATACTCCTAATTCTCTTGACTTACCTACATACTGATCAATTTCTTCACGATAGAGGATCTCAGAATAACTTTCTGAATAATAAAGGAGTTTGATCTTGGTTTTGTCATCAGGGTTATTCATGATGTAGCGAATGAGCTGCATGCCTGGGGTGATACCACTGCCTGATGCTAACAGTGTCAGCTCATCCAGCTGGTTTGGTTCATACTCAAATCCTCCACATGGGCCTTGAAATTCAACTTTGTCACCTAGAGAGTGTGAATTTTGGCTTAGAAGAATACTGTGGACTTGGAAACACAATGCAAAGAATTTCTTAAGCCTAACAGCATACAGAGGGTATAAGGAAAGCATTTTGATGCCCCTATCTAAAGTGAATTAGAAACTAAATTATATGGAAAATCTTTCAATTCTACATTTCATATCATGTATGTTGTACATCAAATCATACAATGTAGCAGTATCCATTGCTATTAATGACTCCATATGAACAGTTTAAAGTTATTATATAGCATAAACAAAGGTTCAACACACTGATGCCCCTTGCCAGATACAGCCACATGCTGCTAAATGGTGTTTTAACCCTTTTGGTCCGATGAACATGTATGTACTGTTATGTAGCAGGGTGCGATGATCATCAATCTACAAGTTTAATTTTCCACCTAAAGTTGAATTCTGCATTCACTGCAGGCAATGTTGGCTGGCCATCGATGGCAACCCAAACAAAAGATGAGTCAATGCAGCTACCTGGAGGTCTCAGTAGCCCTTAGTGACCATGACAGATGGTTATGAGCGTTATCTAGGGACTCATCAAGTCTATGACCCCCACCACCACCTGTAGCACCCACTGATGCACTCATGCCACACCCATGTCACCTTTGCATGCGATTGGCCAATCAAGCAGTGTATTTTTCCTGGACAATTAATGCCTAACCCTTAATTTATAAGAAAAGAGAAAACTTAGGTTTTGATATTTTGTCCGCACCTAAATGTATATATGAAAAAGTTATAAATACTTCCGTTTAAGTAACTTGCATACATAAGACTAGCCAGTGTGATGCATGATGTATTTTCATAATTCTTTAGAAAAAAGAATTGTTTTTAAATTCTTTGTGCAAATTTTCATAAATAGAAAGAAAATGATTCTCCTATTTTTTGTGTACTTGGGGCAGGCTAATAAAATCACTTTCACACAAAAGGGATTAATGCAATACAGGTAGGCCTTGTATGATGTTGCTCAATATAGTGATGTTTTGCTTTATGTCCTTAATCAGTTTGCCCTTATATGCTTGGTGTCCTCCAATTATATGCTTGGTGTCCTCCAAAAAAGGCAAAAAAATAAGGTAAACACATTTAAGTGAGAAAACATACCTTACATGGCTATGGTATAACAGCAAAGAGAGGAGGAAAGGTTGAATTACTGAAGATATTGGAGATGCATTTGGTTATGGACCAAAAGGATTTGTTGGTAGAAGTCATATTGGCACAATCTCCTTTTATGAAGATATGCTCGACTTTACTACAAATGCAAATTCCCAAGGATGTGGTATGGATATGGTAAAGATGGATTTTTGAGGATAAGCATCATTAAATTTTTTTTTCCATAGTAAAATGAAAGAAAGATATGTAATAGTAAGGGTTATGTATAAAAAAAGTGAGCTAAAATACATTACCTAATGTCATGTTCTGTGGCATCCCTGAGTTGTCACATGTACAGTCCACATTGGGATGAAAGCAAGGCAACACCTAATGACGTATAAATGTCTTACTATTGGAAGGTAGTTTAAAAAAAAGCCCATGAGAATTAGCACTACATTTAAAACTCCTAGCACTCCCAGCACAATCAGCTGTGTGCTTATCCTGGCATTTAAAGGCTAGGAAACAGATCTGCTTTGTTATACAATGTTACATTTTTAAGTTGCTGAAGTCACGAAGTTGTGATATCACTTTGGAATCAGACACCAAATGAACTAATTTGTGTTGTACTGTCGTACTGGTTGCACTCCACACCAGACCTCTCCAAGTCAACTTATGACGCCACTGTGTCTATTTAGAGTACATTTTCAGCTACATCCATATCATGATTTACAGCTGTAATCACCAAAACATGAGTCGAAAGTGCTCAACAAGTGAAAGTGACAACAAGTGAGCCTTGTACATAAGATGTGCATTGAACTAGAGGGGTAGGTGATGGAGTTAGGTGGACAAAGGGCAGGACTGTCTGCATATGGAAGTGTACATGAACTTCTGTTTACACTTAATGGTGTCATATTCTGCTTACTTTCTTTAATCATGTCTGCATTACTAAATACTGGATTGTTCTTACAGTTATGGGAGATAAGCCAGGTGTTCTCCCAATGTCTATTACTTGTTCACCAGCATCTCAATGGCTCTAAACCTTTAATATCACCTCAAGTATAATGCTTTTTTTTTATTCTTTTATGTAAGTTGTGTATCCCAGATCCAAAACGCTCAGAACCAACAAGTGTTTGAGAAGTTGACAATTTTGGATATTCAGTGCATCTCCTTGAGGACCCTATGTAATAAACTGCCTCAATTGCTTTTAGTATCCTGTACTACAAATTGCAATAACTATTTACTTTGCAAATGAACTTATTTTGTTATTCTCCTGCACTCACAATGTCATTATCTTCCTTTTACACTTTTATTTTATACATTTATAATTACACTAGGGCCAATATCTATGGTGTTACCCACGACCTCTTTCTAACAGCTCCTGCAGCCTAAGGCCATGCTATTTACACTGGGTACCAGTGAATTGTAGCTCCTTTGGAGTAAGAATTTCTTTGACAAAACTGTACTCCCAATGACACAGCCTCACCAAAGGTGATTTTTCATTCGTGGTGTAACCTCTTGCAGGTGGAGCCCAGAAACACCTTTTTATACACTCTATTCCTTTTCATCCACTGATGGTGATCCAGCTTTGCTGAAGGAGACTTCTCACTTAAGGGGTAACCAGTTTCAGATAATGAACACACTTCTTTAAAAGAGCCCACAAGTAACAACAGTAAGCAGTAAGCATTCAAAAAGGAAATAACTTCAGAGGTCACATTAGATATCTTGTAATGTTCATGCTCACAGTACAGTATAATCATTAACATGGTATTCCAGTGTATTTCATTTCTTATGTTCCTTTAGTAATAATAATGAGGACTTGTAGCTATTTTATGCATCTCTCTCCACAGCTCATGCATCAATAAATGAATCTCCAAGCTGCTGTTTTTAACAATACCTCTTACCACCCTCATATTAGAAAATGTTCCCTTGCAATGAGAATGTTAGCTGTGGGGTATGAGGTGTTTGGCAAAGTGAAACAAACTCAGCATTACGTCCCACTTTGGAGCAAATTTATTTTACCTCAAAAGGCAGCATTTGAAGCTCTCTATATGTAGGGTTCATATGGTAACCCTATTGGTGTCCCTTGGTTGATCATATGTACAAGCAAAGGCTAGGTCCATAATATGACAGTACAAAATCTATGAGTAGCAGTTAAGGTCACTTCAGTAGCATCTGAATTACCCATCAGTAACTCACTATCTCTATATTGGAGCAGATTTTTTGATCTTAGGAGGGGAGGCTGAAATTGTTGCCATGTGGGATTTTCACTTTTAGAAACTCTTGCATTACTTTCAGAGATTATGTCTTAGATTAGGTAACGAAATCTGAACCTTATGGACCTCAGATTTGTGTCTTCCTAAGGATATACTGGGAACCTTAAGTAAAAAGCCACAGGATGTGATGGGGTACCCTCAGAGGCATAAAGCAGTCTCTTGATAGCTTTACAGTCATACCAATCATATATGTAATGCATATATTATTCATCAGTTCATTCCAAATTACATATTGAAATAATCATAATCCCTCATTTGGAATGAAAAAAAGAGAAAAAAGCCCTGGTATATTCATATCCTCTGCACATTCTATTGTCTATAAATATAATTGAGTTTTCATACTTCACAATCTGCACTTTACTTTAGAGTCTACTTATTTTCCCTTGCAAAGGTGTAGGTTAACAGTTACTGAGGTGAAGTTAAGGAAAAAGACTGGGTCAAGAGAAGCAGATCAGAAGAGGCTTTTAACACCTGAAAGATAAAATCATAATAACCTCCCCTGAATCATACTTCCATCTTTCACATCAAAATAAAATAAATGAAAGGTTCTCTTACCTGGCTTAAGAGCTCTGAAGTGCTGGGACATGAGTCCTTGTGTCTCAAATCTCAGTACAAGTTCAATGTAACCAAAGTCGTTTGGACAGGATACAGGTGAAAAGTAGCGAAGTTGTTCCTTTCCTTTGATAATAACTCTTACCTAAGGAATATTTAATACTGTTTAGAAAAATCAGTTACATTCATATTACTTAATAATGAATTTGTGGCAATCATCACTCCATATGGATCACAAGATAAAAATTTTCACCAGATGACTTTTTTCATACATTGTCACCTTTCCTGCCTTACTAACTAAGGTAGCATCAGGAAAAGATGAACAATAGCCACATTGTACACATCCAAACTCTAGCAGTTATGTATAATGTACTAAACTCATAGTTATTGTCCATAGCCAAGTCTTACAGATTACTCCATGGCTTACCTCAATCACTTCATATTCCTCATTTAGCCCACCTGCAGCACATTGCATCCCATACACCAGTCACTGCAATTCTCCTTATGCAATGGACACCTTTTTCTTTCTTAAATGTTCTGTCCTTGGTGGCCCAAAGCCGCTTTTACTTCATCTTTCCACTTCCTCCTCAGCCCTTCCTCCCCTCACTCCTTTTGCTTCCCCAACACAGATATTCTTCCTAATATTTTTCACTCATCTTCTCTACATGCCCAAACCATTTCAGCACTCCCTGGTCAGGCCTTTTAGTCAAACTATAATCATTTCCACTCTTCTCTCTCTCTCTCTTTCTCTGACATTGTTATTTTTCACATTATCAACATATCTTGCTGCAAATATCGTTCTCAGCCATGCATATGCACCCTCTTCCTAAAATTTGCATTCAAAGCTTAAAAAATATCCAAATAATGCTGATCGACTATATCTTTAAACATACTCATCTTTTCCCTAAAGGAAAATGACTGATCCTTTCATAACCCATTTAACATACCAAGGGTCTTTGATCCTATAGTTCTATCCATTTCCATAACCACACTCAGGTACTTAAAGCACTCCACAACTCCAAGAACCTCCTCAGTTAAACTGGCACTCAAACCAGCCTATCTCATCAATGTACATCACCTGATTTTCTTAATTTTGTCCATACTAACTTTCAACTTTCCCTTCTCACACACTATTCCAAACTCTGTTACTAGCCTCTGGAGTTTCTCTTCAGAGTCTGCCACTATAGCACAGTCATAAACAAACTAACTGATTTACCTCTTATGTCTCCCATCTCCAGCATAGTACAGATTGGTTCCTAACTCAAAATCCTTGCATTTATCTTCCTCATTATAGGACTTTATTGCCCTAACACTAATGAGCTGGATGGGAAGGAGGCCACGAAAAGGATTAAAATTATCAGAAAAAGACATGAATCAGCTATTAGAGGGTCCCAGTCAATATGGTGCATGTAGATTTGATGAAGTCTTTCCATGTGTATCCAAGGAGAGCACAGAAACACTTGACAGGCTACATGAAATGTTTTGAAAACTGGTGGAAGGGGGTTTAGTACCAAAGGAGTGAAAGAGAGCAAATGCTGAGCCTGCTATCTAAAAAAAAGAAATTAGGGACCTCCAATGAGCTACAGCCTAGTCCTGTATTTCTGACAAATGTGGTATGTAAAATGCTATAGAAGCTAATCAGAGAGCAAGTGTACAAATACTTACAGAGCAGAAACTTCCTGATAGGTTCAGAGAGAATAAGTCATACCTAATAAATCTTTTAGATTTCTTTGATAGTGTGAACTCTATTTTAGATAATGAGATAGATACCCATTGTATATTCTTGGACTCCAGAAGGCATTTAACATCATCCTACACTAGAGCTTGGTAAATAAGCTGGATCTACAGGCAGATACAGTGTCTGCAAAAACCACAGTGTGCCTCCTATATATTTTCAAAGGTGATGCATGGGTAAGGTTTATTGTCTTATATATCATGTGTTTCAGAAAAAATAAAATCTTTCATATGGCATAGAAAAAAGAAAAATATTTTGTTTCTCATTTCATGCAAAGTACTGCAGTAGAGGTATACATAATATGTGGGGCCATTGCAGTCAATGGGTTTATTCTCCAAGTATCATATCTCTTCAACCATCCCCTTTCATCCACCATGATGTTGCTGCCCTCTCCCTGTTCTACAGGAATCATTTCGGCTGCTACTCTCATAAGCTGTGTGTGTGTGCCCCTGCCACCAAGGCCTGGACCCATGGCATGCATCTGGCTGCTGAACCCCATACTTTCTGTGTGGAGATCAGTCTCTGCAAACACTGCGTTAGACTTGCCCTCTACCAGTGGCCTGTTGAGGGTGAAGCACTAAAGGCTAAGAAGAGGCACTGGAGTTCGCTAGTTATGGAGACTCTATTGCCGTGGCCACCCCCTTGAGGGAGTTCCAGGTGGGAACAGGCGTCAGAGATATAGATGGATAGATAAATAGAGATCAGCCACAAGAGGACTGACCATTATGATGCCTCCTATCCTTAGACAGTAAACTGAAATTCTCTTTCCTCTTTCATCTTCCCCTCTTCCTATAATCTTTCTCGCTTTAAAAGTCAGGTCTACTCTGATGAGTTTCTTCATTCTTTTCTCACAAAGTATTCTATATTTATCTGAGATGGCCATGATTGGGGTATGTTTTGTCTGCTATTTCAGTCACTACATTAAAAAGCTGGGGATAGGAAAACTCCAAAGTGAGAACAGCCTCAAATACTTGGACCCATAGCATGCATCTGGTTGCTGCTTCCCATAGTTTCTGTGTGGAGCCCAGCCACGTGAGGACTGACCCATTATGATACCTTCTATCATGAGATATTGAAGCTGGGAAATTCCCTTCCCTCTTTCATCTTTACTTCTTCCTATAATCCTTCTTCCTTTAAGAGTCAGGTCTACAAACACTTGAGAAACTCTGATAAATTTCTTCATTCTTTTCTCATACCCCATTTTCTATTCATCTGTGATGACCATGATTAGGGCATGGTTTGACTGCTACTTCAGTCACCACAGAAAAAAATGTTGGGGAAAGGAAAACTCCAAAGAAACTCTTGGGTAAGAGAATTGCATTAGTCAAGGGAACAATCAGAAATATGAATTTATGGGCAAGGGAATGATCTGAAAGGGAACTCCCAACAAAGCAAAGAGTATGAGGCTGGGAACTGTTAGGCAAGGAAATGATTTGGAGTGAAAACAAAAGGAAAGATCTGAAGAGTAACCATTAGGTAAGAAAACAGTACAAAGCAGGAACCACTAGGTGAGGGAAGGACATAGAGAATGAACCACTAGACAAAAGGATGATGGAGGTTGCTGCAACCTCCTATTTCCTGAATTGGTTTGATTAATGGTTGATGAAATTTAACCCAAGTAAATGCCATGAAATGAAGATGGTTCTCATTATGAATAGCTTTACCAAGGCCGACACTGCACTGCACTTGTCACTGAATGATTTATTTAGGATCCTCCTATCCTCCACATTAGCCCTTGTCTGGCTCACTTTAATGCTGCCCATATTCAGTTCAATACTGTACATGCTGGTCAAATTCTTTATTAATCAAGGAAGTACTCCCTAGATGTATGTTTGTTGTTGTTCCATTCTTGGGAACTGTAAATTTACACTAAGGTATCTTTTGTCTGTTGTGAAATTGAGGGCTTCTTAGATCTTTATGAATTACTTTGTGCAAATGGCTTGAAAAGAGACCTTCTTCCAAGCCTCTAAAATTAATGAGGCATTACATTACTATATTACTAGTGATGATAATTTCTCTATCTGTCTGTTATTTTTACCTCAATTTACATGAAATAGCTCAAGTGCATAAAACCTTTCATTTCACTCACACAAATCCCAAACTTCTATATAGTATGCTAAAACAGGTAAGGGCTTCTACACAAATATAAGTGCTTTTTAATTTTTCACTCTGCACAAAATGCCGATTCACCAAACAAGATTTATGTCCCTGCTTACACTTCCACCTTCATGCATAATTTGCCTCAGCTGCATACTATTAAAAATCATTCCTCTGGCATACAAATCTGATGATCATGATAATAATATATAGCAATCTCGCAGGTGGCAAATGTAAGTGGTGTACAATCTCATATGAACATTCCATTATCATCCATGGCCTAACAGAAGTAAG
>JAUTYZ010742223.1:0-13364 GCA_032273725.1 Panulirus interruptus | reverse complement strand
ACATAAAAATAAAAAGAATAAACCCATTGACCAAGAGAAATATCTTATTAAATACAGAAAGAATTTTAACATGAATATTAGTAAAGATCTATACAAACTGGATAGCTTTGTCGTAGGCAAAATTTGTAAACGGTTCCCAGTCTTGTCCAAACAATAACATTTTATGACGGGCACGGTATCAGACCCGAACAACACCAACTGGAGACACTTGTGTAAAAGCGGCGTTTTAGCTCCTCATCTATTTTGTATATAAGATGACTGTTCTAAGTCTTCTATCTCATTCTTGTTTCTCCCCTGACGACATCATCATTACTCGAAAGTACTTGTTTACTTATCTTGTCTATGGGATTTCTACTTTAAACAAAGTAGAAATCCCCTAGATGCTGTTAATTTTCACATTAGTGAACAACTGAAGTTGTTGTTGAAAAGTAATGATTGTATCATTAAAAGATTTTCATCACTGTCTCCTTCATTACCATATAAGTATTGACTTTTCAAAACACATAAGCAAACTATCCAGCAAGACCCATAGTGAGTTAGTGGGCTCTATCACTTGTAAGTTATTGAAATGGCTAGTTTCTTTATTAAGGCCACTAGTTGGTAAAATATCAAACTCTAATATCAAGAACAATGTAAATTTAGTTAACAAACTTAATAACAACCAGGTTGATTTTGATTTCAAAATGGTAAGTTTTAATGTGTTATCCTTGTTCACAAAAGTTCCAATTGATGACCTCTTAGAATGGTATCTAGTTGATTCCTTAGATTTACCAGCTGCAGATTCTCTGTTTTTTGAATTGGTAAATTTGTGTATAAAAGACTGTTTATTTCAATCTAATGGAGAAAATTATGCTAAAAAATTATTTATGGCGATGGGTAACTCTCACCAGTATGCAGTAGTCTTTGCATGGAAATCTTTGAAACAATATTACTAAGGAACTTCTTAACCTCTAATTTAGTCTGGTTTAGGTATGTAGATGATGTTTTTTGTGTTTGGCCAACAAGCGAAACTATACAAACATTTCTTCCTTTACTTAACAATTTTGTACCTTCTATCAAATCTACTGTGGCAGTGGAAAATAAATGTATGTTACCATTTTTAGATTGCATGATCCATAGGGTTGAAATTTTTTTTAAGTTTAGCATATACAGAAAAACCACCAATGATTGTTCTTGTATTCATTATTACTCAGCTCAACATGATGGAGGTAAACAATCATCATTCCAGTCCATGTTCCTTAGGGCATTACTTATATGCAGTCCAGAATTAATTCATGATGAGTTTGAGAAGGTATATTCTATTTGATCCAAGTTGAAACATCCTATATCTTTCATTGATAAATCTCTTAAGGTGACAAAGAAATCATTATATAGAGTTACACCAAACCTTTCCTTGACACCAAGAACCTTTTAGTTCTCCTATTTAGTGGTAATTTTGTGTTACTCCCGAAGTTGCTTAAATCCTTTAATGTGAATGTAGTCTTCAGCGATAATAATAAATTAAGAATATGTTAATCAAAATCTCGCCAGAAAATTCTACGGGCTGTTTTTACAGAATACCTTGTAAAAGCTGTATCATGTTTTATATTGGACAGACTGGCATGGATCTCTATGTTAGGCTTAAGCAACGTAAATATAGTATCAGAACAGAACAAGAATCAAATGCTTTCTTTAATCAGGTTAAAAATTGTAACCATTGTATTGACTAGTGTAACGCAAATTCAGTTATTTACTGCAACTTATTGACCATGAGAAATATTGAATGTTATCTAATTAAATACAGATAGAATTGTAACATGAATATTAGTAGAGATCTATACAAACTGTATAGGCAAATTTGTAAACGGTTCCCTGTCTTGTCCACATAATAAAAGTTTATGACTGAAGTTGTTGTTGAAAGGTAATGATTGTGTAATCAAAAGATTTTCATCACTGTCCCCTTCATTACCATATAAGTATTGACTTATCAAAACACATAAGCCAAACTATCCAGCAAGACCCATAGTGAGCTCAGTGGGCTCTATCACTTTTAAGTTATTAGAAAGGTTTGTATCTTTATTAAGGCCACTAGTTGGTAAAATATTAAACTCTAATATCAAGAACAATGTAGATTTAGTCAACAAGCTAAATAATATCCTGGTTGATTTTGATTTCAAAATGGTAAGTTTTGATGTGTCATCCTTGTTCACAAAACATCCAGTTGATGACCTCTTAGAATGGTTTCTAGTTGATTCCTTTGATTTCCCTATTACAGATTCTTTGTTTCTTGAATTGATAGAATTGTGTATAAGACTGTGTATTTCAGTTTAATGGAGAAAATTATGCTCAATTTTTTTTTATGGCGATGTGTAACTCTCTTTCACCAGTATTCAGTAGTCTTTACATGAAATTCTTTGAAACAAAATTACTAAGGGACATCTTACCCTCTAATTCAATCTGGTTTAGGTATGCAGATGGTGATTTTTTTTGTTTTTGGACAAAGAAGCGAAAATATACAAACATTTCTTCCGTTCCTTATCAATTAAGTGCCTTCTATCAAATCTAATGTAGAAGTGGAAAATATTTGTATCTTACCATTTTCAGATTGCATGATCCATTGGGATGAAAACTTGTTTAAGTTTAGCATATACATAAAACACACCAATGTTTGTTCTTGTGTTCTTTATTATTCAGCTGAATACAACGGAGTAAAATAATCATCATTCCAGTCGATGTTTCTTAGGGCATTACTTATATGCAGTCCAGAATTTATTGATGATGAGTTTGAGAAGGCATATTCTATTGGATCCAAGTTAAAGTATCCTATATCTTTTACATATAAATCTCTTAAGATGGCAAAGAAATAATTTTATGGAGTTATCAAAACATCCCGTTGATACCAAGAACCTTTTAATTCATCCATTTAGTGATAATTTTATGTTACTCCCCAAGTTGCTTAAATCCTTTAGTGTGAATGTAGTCTTCAGCAATAACTATAAATTAAGAATATCTTAATATAAGAACTCGCCAGGAAATTCTGCGGGCTGTGTTTACAGATCACCTTGTAAAAGCTGCAAGACAAGAATCAGGTTAAAAATTATGACCATTGTGTTGACTGGAGTAACGCTAAATCAATTATTAACTGTAACTACTTGACCAAGAGAAATTTCATTGAATGTTCTCTTATCAAAAATAAAAAGAATTGTAACATGAATATTATCGAAGGTCTATACAAACTGAATAGCTTTGTCGTAGGTATGATTTGTAAACGTTTCCCAGGTCTTGTCCACATAATAAAATTTTATGATGGGCACTGTGTTAGACCCGAACAACACCAACCGGAAACACTTGTGTAAAAGCGGTGTTTGTACCTCCGCCTCTATTTTTTATACAAGCTGACTGTTCTAAATCTTCTATCTCATTCTTGTATCTCCCCTGACGGTGTATTCATTACACGAAAGTTCACTTCGTTACTTATCTTGTCTAGGGAATTTCTACTTTAAACAAAGTAGAAATCTCCTAGACGCTTTTAATTTTCATATTAATGAACAACTGAAGTTGTTGTTGAAAGGTAATGATTCTCTCATCAAAAGCTTTTTATTATTGTCCACTTCATTACCATATAAGTATTGACCCTTATTGAGTTCGGTGGGCTCTATCACTTTTAAGTTATCAAAATTTTTAGCTTATTATTAGGGCTACTAGTTGGTAATATATCAAATTATAAAATCAAAAATATTTTAGATTTCGTTAACAAGCTTAATAATATTCAGGTTGATTTTGATTTCAAACTGGTGATTTTCATGTGTCATCCTTGTTCACAAAAGTTCCAGTTGATGTTCTCTTAGAATATCTAGTAGATGTCTTTTATGATATGGATTTACATGTTTCAGATTTTCTGATTCTTGAGTTGATTGAATTGTGCATTAAAGACTGTGTATTTCAATTTAATGGAGAATATTATGCTCAAAAATTTGTTATGGCGATGGGTAACTCTCTTTTACCAGTAATAATTAGTCTTTACATGGATATCTTTGAAACAATATTACTAAGGGACATCTTACCCTCTAATTCAATCTGGTTTCGGTATGTAGTTGATGTTTTTTGTGTTTCGCCAAAAAGCGAAAATATACAAACATTTCTTCCTTTACTTAACACATTAGTGCCTTCTATCAAATTTACTATGGAAGTGGAAAATAACTGTATGCTACCATTTTCAGATTGCATGATCCATAGGGATGGAAACTTGTTAAAGTTTAGCATATACAGAAAAACCAACAATGTTTGTTCTTGTATTCATTATTACTCAGCTCAACATGATGGAGTTAAACAATCATATTTCCAGTCGATGTTCCTTAGGGCATTACTTATATGCAGTCCAGAATTTATTGATGATGAGTTTGAGTAGGTATGTTCTATTTGATCCAAGTTAAAGTGTCCTATATCTTTCACTGATAAATCTCTTAAGTTGACAAAGAAATAATTCTATAGAGTTAAACCCAAACCTCCCCTTGATACCAAGAACCTTTTAGTTCTCCCATTTAGCGATAATTTGATGTTACTTCCCAAATTGCTTTAATCCTTTAGTGCGAAAGTAGTCTTCTTCAATAAAGATAGATTTAGAATATGTTAATCAAAATCTTGCCAGAAAATTCTGCGGGCTGTGATTACAGAATACCTTGTAAAAGCTGTATCATGTTTTATATTGGGCAGACTGGTATGGATCCCTATGTTAGACCTAAGCAACATAAATATAGTATCAGATCAGAACAAGAATCAAATGCTTTGTTTAATCAGGTTAAATATTTTGACCATTGTATTGACTGGAGTAACGCAAAATCAGTTATTTACTGCAAGTCATTGACCAAGAGAAATATCATTGAATATTCTCTTATCAAATACAAAAAAGAATTGTAACATGAATATTAGTGAAGGTCTATACAAACTGGATAAGTTTGTCGTAGACAAAATTTGTAGACGGTTTCCTGTCTTGTCCACATAATAAAATTTTTTGACGGACACAAAGCCAAACGGAAACACTTGTGTAAAAGCGGCGTTTTGCTCATCTATTTTGTATATAAAATGACTGTTCTAAGTCTTCTATCTCATTCTTGTATATCCCCTGACGATGTAATCATTACACGAAAGTGCACTTGGTTACTTATGTTGTCTATGAGATTTCTACTTTAAAGAAAGTAGAAATCCCCTACACGCTCTTAATTTTCACATTAACGAACAACTGAAGTTGTTGTTGAAAGGTAATGATTGTGTCATCAAAAGATTTTTATCATTGTCCCCTTCATTACCATGTAAGTATTGACTTGTCAAAACACACAAGATAAACTATTCAGCAAGACCCATAATGAGTTCAGTGGGCTCTATCACTTTTAAGTTATCAAAATTTTTAGTTTCTTTATTAAGGCCACTAGTTGGTAAAATATCAAATTCTAATATCAAGAACAATGTAGATCTAGTGAACAAGCTTAATAATATCCAGGTTGATTTCGATTTGAAACTGGTAAGTTTTCATGTGTCATCCTTGTTCACAAAAGTTCTAGTTGATGATCTCTTAGAATGGTATCTAGTTGATGACTTGGATAATCTGGATTTACCTGTTTCAGATTCTATGATTCTTGAATTGATAAAATTGTATATAAAAGACTGTGTATTTCAATTTAATAGAGAATATTAAGTTAAAAACTTGTTATGGCGATGGGTAATTCTCTTTCACCAGTATTAAGTAGTCTTTACATGAGATTCTTTGAATCAAAATTACTAAGGGACATCTTGCCCTCTAATTCAATCTGGTTTAGGTATGCAGATGGTGTTTTTTGTGTTTGGCCAGTTAAGCGAAAATATACAAACATTTCTTTCTTTACTTATCATTTTAGTACTTTCTATCAAATTTACTGTGGAAGTGGAAAATATTTGTATCTTACCATTTTTAGATTGCATGATCCATAGGGATGGAAAGCTGTTTAAGTTTAGCATATACATAAAACCCACCAATGGTTGTCCTTGTATTCATTATTATTCAGCTCAATAAGACGGAGTTAAATCCTTATCATTCCAGTCGATGTTCCTTATGGCATTACTTATATGCAGTCCAGAATTTATTGATGATGAGTTTAAGAAGGTATGTTCTATTGGATTTTAGTTAAAGTATATTATATCTTTCAATGATAAATCTGTAAAGTTGACAAAGAAATCATTTTATAAAGTTAAACCTAAACCTCCCCTTGATACTAAGAACCTTTTAGTTCTCCCATTCAGTGATAATTTTACGTTACTCCCTAAGTTGCTTAAATCCTTTAATGTGAATGTAGTCTTCAGCGATAACAATATATTAAGAATAAGTTAATCAAAAAGTCGCCAGATATTTCTGCGGGCAGTGTTTACAGAATACCCTGTAAAAGCTGTATTATGTTTTATATTGGGCAGACTGGTATGGCTCTCTATGTTAGACTTAAGCAACATAAATATGATAGCAGAACAGGACAAGAATCAAATGCTTTGTTTAATCAGGTTGAAAATTGTGACCATTGTATTAGCTGGAGTACCGAAAATTCAGGTATATATTGCAACTCATTGACCAAGAGAAATATCAGTGAATATCCTCACATTAAATACACAAAGAATTGTAACATGAATATTAGTGAAGGTCTATACAAACTGGATAGCTTTGTCGTAGTTAAAATTTGTAAACTGTTCCCTGTCTTGTCCACATAATAAAATTTTATGGTGGGCACGGTGTTTGACCCAAACGAACCCATCCGGAAACACTTTTGTAAAAACGGCGTTTTAGCTCCTGATCTATTTTGTATATAAGATGACTCTTCTAAGCCTTCTATCTCATTATTGTACCTCCCCTGACGATGTAATCATTACACAAAAGTGCACTTGGTTACTTATCTTCCCTATGGGATTTCTACATTAAACAAAGTAGAAATCCCCTAGACTCTGTTACTTTTCACATTATTGAACAACTGAAGTTGTTGTTGAAAGGTAATGATTGTGTAATTAAAAGATTTTCGTCATTGTCCCCTTCATTACCATATAAGTATTGACTTATCAAAACACATAAGCCTAACTATCCAGCAAGACCCATAGTGAGTTCAGTGGGCTCTATCACTTTTAAGTTATTAGAATGGCTAGTTTCTTTACTAAGGCCACTAGTTGGTAAAATATAAAATTCTAATATCAAGAACAGCGTAGATTTAGTTAACAAGCTTAATAATATCCAGGTTGATTTTGATTTCAAACTGGTAAGTTTTCATGTGTCATCCTTGTTCACAAAAGTTCCAGTTGATGATCTCTTAGAATAGTATGTAGTTGATGCATTGGATAATCTGGATTTACGTTTTTCAGATTCTGTATTTCTTAAATTGATGAAATTGTGTATAAAAGACTGTATAACAATTTAATGGAGAATATTATGCTCAATTTTTTTTTATGGCGATGGATAACTTTCACCAGTATCAAGTATACTTTATATGAAATCATTTTGGAACACAATAACTAAGGGACATCTTACCCTCTAATTCCATCTGGTTAGGTATGCAGATGGTGTTTTTTGTGTTTGGCCAAAGAAGCGAAAATATACAAACATTTCTTCCCTTACTTATGAATTCAGTACCTTCTATCAAATTTACTGTGGAAGTGGAAAATATCTGTATCTTACTATTTTTAGATTGCATGATCCATAGAGATAGAAACTTGTTTAAGTTTAGCATGTACATAAAACCCACCAATGTTTGGGCAGACTGGTGTGGATCTCTATATTAGACTTAAACTACATAAATATAGTATCAGAACAGAACAAGAATCAAATGCTTTATTTAATCAGGTTAAAAATTAAGACCATTGTATTGACTATAGTAGCGCTAAATCAGTTATCAACTGTAACTCCTTGACCAAGAGAAATATCATTGAATGTTCTCTTGTTCAATACAGAAATAATTGTAACATGAATATCAATGAAAGTCTATGCCAACTGGATAACTTTGTCGTAAGCAAAATTTGTAAACGGTTCCCTGTCTTGAAAATATAATAAAGTTTTATGACGGTCACGGTGCCAGACCCGAAAATCACCAACCGGAAACACTTGTGAACCAACGGCGTCTTCTCTCTGCCTCTATTTTGTATATAAGCTAACTGTTCTAAGTTTCCTATCTCACTCTTCTGTCTCCTATGACAAAATAATGATTAAACTAAAGTGCAATTTTCAAATAATCGTGTTAATTTTCCTCGCGCTTATATGCAAATATAGAGATCACACACACCACTGTGAACTACTGCAATATATATATGTAATATGCAACCTTGAATTTGATGACCAATATGATTACCTTCATCTTGTTACTGTCATTTCTGTCTACAACAGGGATCATGACCGAGACCGAGAACGCTATCGTGATGGTGATCGTGAAAGGAGAGAGAGATATCGGGATGGTGAAAGAGAAAAGCGACGACGAAGGACAAGATCTCGCTCACGGTCACGTGAAAGGCGTCATCGCCGTTCTAGGTCCCGTGAACGCTACTACAGATCCCATTCACGATCAAGGTCCCGTGACCGCAGGTAATTGACATGCCTTTCAAAGGAATTTTGCTTATATTTGTAAACTTGTGTAAAAGACCTGAAGAAGATTGTTAAAAGAAGGGGTGTACAGTAAAGAGAAATTGAGATTTAGCAAAGAAGGCCTCTTTAGGTAATGGTTATCAGTCTTGACAAAGTTCCTTGGTTGTACATGATCTGTAGGATGTTTTTTTCTGTTTTTGGCCTGTGCTAGTTATTGCTGTGTTGCAGAGCTCACACAAAGGAAACTCTTCTTAATTTGGATCAAAATATTGATTGGGGAATGGCAAAAGTGAGGGTATCTTTAGATGATTTACAAATTTAAGATATTTATAAAACATGAAAAAAGAGGATGGATGTGTTGGAAATGAAATACCTGTGGACAGTATATGGTATGAGAAGGGTTGATTGCAGAAGAAATGACAGTGTAAGAGTGAGATTTGGTAGTAAGCTCATTCTGATGTAGAGAACAGATCAGCAGGATATGCTGATATGCTTTGGCCATATGGAGAGGATAATTGAAGAAATACTAACAAAAAGAATCTACATGGCAGAAGCCGGGGAAGGAAGTAAGAGGCAGGGGAAGAGCAAGGAGGAGATGGAAGGATGGAGTGAAAAAGGCTTTGAGGTGCCAGGACCAGAGCCTTCAGGAGAGAGAGAGAGCCCCAGGGCATATAAAGTGTTCAGGAGGGATGATGGAAGTTTGTCTGTGGCCATGCCTGTGGAGGGCTCTGGTTATAGGGCATCATGCATGATAACAAGAGATTAGATGTGAGCAAATGGGTCTCTTGTTTTTGCTCGTACCTTGCACTACCTTGCTAAAGCAGGAAACAGCGAACAAAAAGGTAAAAAGATGATAAGTGTATTTAATGCCATTTCACTTGTTCAGCAGTTTAGTTTGTGATTCTGTACTTTTCTTCTGTCAGCAGACATGCCAGGGAAGTTGCCAGACACACGACGACTAACCTCCATACACAGTTGCCAGTAATTTGTCCATATTTTTTCTTGAATAGAAATTGCTAGCAGCTGTGATGATATATTTTTGGGAAAATGTTTTATTGTTGAGCAAGAAGGTTCAAAAAGGTTGTACCCACAATATGGGAGGTATGAAGAGGGAAAATGGCAGGGGCAAGTAATTATCTTAACAAAGAGTGCCATTCCACCCTTCATGGTGTGGTGGCTGGGGAGGAAGGGAGGGGAAAGTGGTGGTGAGGAAGGGTGGGTGTGGCAGTCCTCTGCAGTAGCGAGCATATGAGGGCCTGAATCTGCTATTAACTCAGAAACGTTAGGGTTATCTGACACCTTGTTAGTTATGTATATACAACATTCTTGAATTCTTTTTTGCCTTTCCTTCTGTCTTTAACACCAGGTAAACTGATACTAATTTTGAATCGTACAGTTATTTATCATGCTGATTTGCTGTTTTATACTGAATTGATATTTTATTGATTAGATTTTCTGAATGATAGCAAATTTCATGTATAAAAAAATAAGCAATCTTGTCACCATTGAGAGCTAAAATTTACAGTTGATAGCTTGGTTTCATCACACCACTCCTTCTCACCCCCTTCACACACACACACACACTCACACATGGACTTTCCAGACTTACTTTATGTACCTCTGTGATGTAGCAGTTAGCATTACTGACCATCACACACACACAGGCTGCCTGGGCAGGTTTGAATCCTGGTCATGGCAGCTTGTCCACAGTCTACCCAGTAGTTCATCTTCCCCTAGGGGCATGGGTGAGTGTGTGCATACATACGTGTATAGTAGTAGACACGGTACATATATACAATTTTAAAAGACAGGGCAACACGAGTGTAAAACTCTCTTCCTGTAACACATAGATAGTAATCACACATGCACGCACAGATCTCCATGGTGTAGTGGTTAGCATTACTGACCGTGAGTTACCATGGGTCCGTCAGAAGTTGGGTCTGCATGGACTTGAATCCTGGGCGTGTCAGTCAGCTGACACTCAACTCAGGTGTTTATCCTCCACTTGGAGTTGGTTGATGAGTGGTTTCCTGGCTTAGGCTGGGGTGTGTGTATATACATACATAGGAGTAGAGACTTGATACATATATACAAGGTTAAGTGACAGGGCAACATTGGATTTAAAACTCTCTCCCATTAACACAGATAGCAATCACACGTGTACTTGAGCATTGATGTTAGAAAAGAGTAGGGAACAAGAGACATAAGTTAAAGTTACACAAGAATAATGTGTGGAGGGATGTGTTGAAGCAGCACCTCTTCTGCAGGAATTGTGGAAACATTAAACTAGCCAAGCAGAGAGGAAGTAAATTCAAATAGCATGTATGAATTGTTGGCAAGTTATGTTGAGGAGAACCTAAAAGGTTTCTGTTTCTTCAGACGCCATTCAAGAAGTAGGGAAAGATCAAAGCGCTCCAGGAGGTCAAGATCTAGAGATCGTCACACCCATTCCCGTGACAGGTCTCATTCAAAAGAGAGAACTTCAAGAGACAGAATAGCACGGGAAGGAGAAGAAAGAAAAATGCAGGACCAGACACAAGTAGAAGCACCAGAGAGGAGGTAATTTATTTGTTTGGTTACAGGTTAGTTTTACCCAGAAAACTTTACTATTTTTTAAGTACTTGTATATGGATAGGAAAATTCTAATATAATTATTTTTGGAGTCAGAGAAGTTTTTGTGTTCTGCAGTCTGTTCTGTGATTATGAGAGATTCTCCCAGATTATCATGGGACTATCTGGGTCAGGACTTATATCTCAGTGTTTTTGATGAGAAAGTGTTGGTCCACCTCACTCTTTGCTAATCACTCATCAGTGATTGCAGTGGCTCACTCATTTCTGGACCCCTCTTAGCAACTAGTACCTACATGACATCATCATCCCATGCACTACCAGCTGCCAGCAGCACACAGTTCACTGGGATCACACTGTCAGGATGATGCTGCAACTGGGATCACACTGTCAGGATGATGCTGCAACAGAAAGGCTTTCTCTATCCAATAGATCGGCATACTTTTTTTTTCTTCTATATATTTATTGATTTAGTGACTGCTTCTTAGTGAGCTAGCACTTCAGTTGTTGTCAAGTTGCACTCCTTTGACACAGGTAGCTATCATTTCTCTCTGCCTCATCAACACGTGGACTGCTGGCATTCTTTTCACAAACATACAATTTCTCCTTGTCACTCATAACACTTGACAGCACTTAAGTTACTGACAAAACTCATTCTTCATAACTAGATTTTCCTATGGTGAGTGCTGTGTGCTAGTCCTGAGTTTTAGCAAAACTGTAGGAGCAATAGATTGAAGTAGTAGGTAGGAACATTAGACAGGAGTATTAGGTTGAATGATTGGGTAGAAGTAGTAGTTAGGAACATTATCCGGGAGCTTTGGGTAGAAGCAGTAGGCTGTAACATTAGAGACAAACATTAGGTAATAGTAGTTTGTAGGAGCCTCAGAAAACACTGTGCTAGAGTTGCTCTCTGCCAGTGGCCTGTAAAGGGTGAGCCACTAAAGGCTAAGAAGCGGTACTGGAGTTCACCAGTTAGGGAGACTCTTTTGTCGTGGCCACTACCTCGAGGGAGTTCCCAAAGGGAACAGGTGTCAAAAATATAGATAGAGATAGATTTAGTTTCTTAAGACTGTATATTCATGTGTGTCTTGGTCTCTGTTTTACAATACCATATTTAGTGTATGTACTGTATATGTTCCAGGTGTTGCTCTCTCTTATATGTTGTTTGATTTTTAGTCTCCATGTTTTGCACCTTAAGTCTTTTCATTGAATTAGTATTAATGTGGTGTTTCTGATATTTAAATTATCAAGTTGAATGGTAAATTGGTTCAAACATAGTATTCTAAGTAGCATTTATATGGTAATTTTGGAATACTTGGACCTGGCAGCTCAAATTTACAACATTTGGGCTATGCATATCCCCATAAAGGTTTTCCAGATCTATTTCAGACCTGCTCCTATAACTAATGTCCTCAGAAATGATAAATCTGGCTTACCTCAAAGACATTTTAATGATTTCAGCCACTTTTGCCTGTGTATCAGCATTAGTAAAATTTTTGCTGATGCTGCGGATACTTTATATAGATAAATGATAATAGAGTTTTTTTGTTCTTTACGTAATTTTTTTTGCATTATGTGTGAAATCACGGTATATGACTTAACTGATTTCATCAATTTACCTTTTTTTTTTATAGAATGTATGAATTTTGTGTGGTTCTGCTAGTTTTTTTTTTATGCATGAGAGAGACTATTCACGAGGAGGTTTACTCCCCGAGGCCAAGGCCTTCAGGTGTGGCCAGCCCAGCCCCGGGAGCTGGGCATCTGTGTCCTCCTGCCTGTCTGCCTGTGTGGCGGGGCTGGGGACCCCAGACTGTGGGGCGGGGCTGGGGACTCCAGGCTGTGTGGCGGGAATGGGGGCCTCAGATTGTGGGGCGGGGATGGGGACTCCAGGCTGTGGGGCGAGGCTGGGGACCTCATGCTGTGGGACAGGTCTGGGTACCCCTGTTCCTGGTACTATCCCAGCTCCGTCCTTCCAATGAGCACTTCCCTATCCATGACACCATCCTCAGGCAATCATCGGGATAATCTCTAGTCTAGCCTTTTTATTTCCATTCCTAGCCCATCCTTCGTAATCATCCATCTACCACGGACAGCCTGTGGTCTATCCTTGATACAACCATTACTCTATCCCTCGTGCTATCCTCGCTTTCACGTCATTCCTGGATTCAATCCAGTACTCTCACGTCATGACCATGGCTGTGGTAACACTGGTTGAGGTGAGGTGACGTCTGCAGTACGC
>JAUTYZ010741891.1:0-15284 GCA_032273725.1 Panulirus interruptus | reverse complement strand
CATAATTTTCCTGCTCTTGATTGGAGTGCAGCCTTGAAGCTGCAGAAGCCCAAAAAAGTGGTTCTGCAGTTGTATTATAATAATAATAATAATAATAATAATAATAATATGAATGTAAGTATGCACATATGTATTACTTTCAAGCAAATGGTATGATGTAGATGTGATCATATAATACTGCAGCCTATAATTCTGAAAATTTACTCTTGATTATCACAAGAGGGGGATGTATGTGAACAAATGCAAAACTCTAAGTAATTCCTCAGGAACTCTAAGTTTTCTAATTAATGTGCAAGTCCACACTTATCTACAAAAATAAAGTTGGGTATTTCAAATGTATAAAATGTTATGATGAAGTAAAGATCTGACAAAACAAGTATATCTTAACTAAGTATATTTGTTGGTCTTGGCATGAAAGACATGAAAAAACGCATCACATAATATCAGCTGTGTAGAAAAATATGGACAGTTAAAATGGATGTTAACAATACATTAGAAAATTCAAAAAGCTACAGCTAAACTGAATTTGCTTTTTATCTAACATTGATTGATTACTGAACTAACATGTATCTGTCTCATACTTCAGAGCTGGCATCTCTTGAAAGGTAGGACAGCCAAGCTGAAATCACTCAAGACAGTTTTCCAGTTTAATTTTTATCAAAATGACAAAGGGACAACAAAAAATTATTTTTCTCAAATTAAAGACATTTATATTTCAGCAATAAAGACAAGATATACAAATATTAGATTCTATGTCACAGATATGTGTCTGGAAAGTATTTTACCAAAATATTTGGAGGAAAATGAATTTTTTGGTAGTACATTAAACACCAGCTATGCATTGCCAGCCAATAAACACTGGCATGGACTATGTCATCTGCTCTTGTGCTCACTAAAATTACCAATGCAGGCACAAAAAAAAAAAGCAGTGACATGTACACCTTAAGCCAAGAATTTATACTCTAAAATTAGTATCAGTAGCTGAACGCATTACCCGTGTTGGTCTATAATATTATAAAATATCTGCAGCAGTTGCTTTGTTCTCTAAAACTTTTCACACGAACTTAACATTCAGGTATTCATTCAAATAACAAGTTTTTACTATGACTAATGTAATGTTTGTCTTTCCTTCTGCTTTACTTAGATTTGTGTCCCTCTGTTATCTTTTTGTCACAGTAATGGTACTTGCTTCTGTTGCATCAGAAACTTACAAAAAGAAAGAAAAGCCCTGCAACTTGAGCAGAAAGGCAAAGATAACTAGCAGAAACTTATTTACACTGCCCTATGCACTAAGGTTTCATAGGATTATCCTTATACATATGTTGTTTATCAGCAAATACAAACAGCTCTCCCACATATGATATAATACATTACACATATGCAACAATCTGAACTCTTTTTGTTGATGACTGAAAAAAAAGGCAGCACACAAGATGAATACATCTGGTATATTCCTTTAAACAGAAATTAATCTATCTGTCTATATCTATAGGTAGACAGAAATTATCATAAATACAGAATATGATCAGTATTCCTGAATATGGATTTTCTGAAAATAGAAACTACTGGAAATTCTTAGAGCCTTTTGCTGTGAGTTGTGTCAAGCAACATCACAGTCTGGTGCATGTTCATATCATCTAATAAGGATGACTCCAACAAATGGCCCACTGATTATTTGTATCCCAGAGGAGGGCAGGAGCCACAAGTGCTGAGCACCTACTCTTCGTGTAGATCATCAGTCTCTATTAGACCTAACAATGAGAGAAACAGTGTAATTAGAGTAATTAGGAAATGTTTATAAGGCATGTTTTAAATCATAAAATGCATCCATTACTACTGTCATGGGCAGAAGGAGAGGACAGTAGTGACAGATCCAAGTTTAATGGAAAAAGGAAGTGATGGTGAAAATGAAACTGAGGTTGGAAAAGATGTAGGTAATAAAAATGTATTCCGTATCTTACATCTTTTCCTTTTGAACTATTAATAACAGCCAGACATGCATATTACTATCAGCAATAGGAAACAATCATAAGCAGAGCAATATAGTTAAAGGATTAATACTAAAATGAGTGTTGTCAAGGACATTGCAAAGGAAAGTTTTAAACATAATTCATTAACTTGTGAGCGAGAGAAAAAAAAAATGATCCACAATATATGAAATCAGTACATTCCAAATGATACTTTCACACTTTGTAGTTATTACAAGTGATGCTTTCACACTTTGCAATTATCAAATTTATTTCTCAAAACTCCCAAACTTGTTTTCACAAGATTATGTTGAAAATTACAAGTAGCCAGATGGAGAGAAGAGGGTAGTCAAGAATGAGCTGGCATACAACAACTGGATTATCATGAGGGTAGAATAGTTTGTAATGAAAAATTAATATTTTGCAAAATGAGTACATGAAACACATATTAATTACAGTACAAGCTTAGAATGGGGTATAGATTAAAGAGGGAAGTGGTCTTACCATATGTACAGGGATGTGAATACATTACCACTGCTATTCACCTCACCATAATTCATCACTGATCAAACACTCAAATAAAGACATCGTTACAAGTGCAATACTGTACCAAAAGAAAAAATGAGATGCTTAGAAAGACAATAAAGTACACAACAAAATATGATAAGGATTTAGAGTGAGATTCAGAAAATAAACAAAATTATAAAATCAAAATCATAGCAGTTTTTCAAAAAATGTACTTTCAGCTATAAGATATGTAACTATAGTTAAAGATAAGAGAGAGGGAGAGTGAAAGTAATTTGCAAAGAATGACAAACATGCCCTCAAGACCAGTGTAATCATGGAAGAGTGTAGGGAACTATGCAAAGACAGGAATGCATAGGGAATATTCTTTTGGATAAAAAATGTTAGCTTATAATATGAAGATCGATTAGCAGAGAGCATCGGGTTATATTTATAATTATCACAAGGCAGAACAAGACCAACAAACGAGCTGTAAGGTAGTATGAAATAGCATGAGTGACAAATTCGCTGTGTACTACTGGTATATTAATGTATTAGATAATCAAAAAATGTAGACTGCTTAGCTACATAAATGTATAGAAAAACAAATCATATTAGAAGTTTAATATAAACAAAATGTTTTAATGTTTACATGAAATTCTCTGTTTCAGTCAAGAAAGAGTAAGTTGGCTAGTTATTTGGGCTTTCGGCCTCTCAACTGCCAGGGTCATTAAGGATGTTAGCTTCAAGTTATAACCATTAATCGAATAACCTTGAACACTTTCCAGTATTCAAGACAAATCTATATGCTCTTATTACATGTATGGTCCTTCAGAAACATGAAGTTGAAGTTATATTATTATATTTAAAGAGTCCTGTTCCATCCTGTAATGCATGAGTCTATGAAAATCTAATCAATTGCTGTTGTACCAATTTCCCTGAAATAATTTCTATGATTTTTTTTTATCTTAAAAAATCTCTACTAATCTATCTTCATATTATATGGTGCCATCTTTTATCCATAAACTGTAACCTCACCAGTAAATGCACCAAAACACAATGACACAGCCAGATTAATAGGATGGTATAATCTTCAAATGGATGAGTTGAATGAGGACACCAAATACAGGATGCAAGAGTAGAACATGAAACATCATTTGGTAAAAAAGAAAGGGGGAAATATATGAATCATTGATTCAAAAGATTGAAAACTGTTTTGTCAACAAATGTAAATTCTGTAGCATGTGGCATACAGTAGACCATAACTTGCATCCCACAATTAGATGCATTAGGTGTGGTATATGAATGCATGGTTGCCTCAAGTTTGACAAATATTATACAAAATCGGTTTTAGTCTTCCTCTGTGAAATATGCACACACAATTATATGAGAACCAACAAAAACAACACCAAATGAAACAGACAGTGAAGTGGCAGACCAGACAAACAGTGATTGTGGTGAAAGGCAGAATAATATAAATGATAATTCACAAGGAGTTATTTGTGAAGATAAAACTGAAAACAATGAAATCGACAGGGAGAAAGTAGTGGAATAAAAAATATAGTTAACAATGAAATTATGAAACATATTCCAAGAGAATGTAGTGGATTACGTAACAGAGCTAACATTGATGACATGAAAGACGTTCAAGGAGAAAGCAGTGGAATGAATAGCAGAGATATCAGGGAAGAAACACAAACAAAGTAGGAATGAAAAAGATATACTGTGCTTACACTTCCTCTGAGGAAAATGTAAATTTGACAAATGCCGATATGCACACTCATTATACTGCAATAAAATGTATTACTTTGCAGCTACCACCCAAAAGGATGTAGGAAAGTTAATTATGAGTTCAGACTCCCAACAGCATGTAGCCACTTTTACAAAAATGGTGACTGTAAATGGGGAAACAGATATCAATTTTTACACCCCCCCAAAAGAATAGTACAACTAGATAAGGGATTACCATTTTAAAGAGTCACTAGTGACTGAAAGATAGTACATGATAAAGTATGGAACAATCTAAACCTGAATGATCGTTAAGGGCTCAATGAAGAGTAGGCAGAAAGTAGGGGACATTGGGAATATCGAGGGGATGTCAAGAGAACATAGGGAACAGAGGAATATGTGGATTGCCAAATTTGGAATCGGTGAGAATATGCTCAGAGGTTAAAAAAAATTCAGATTTTTAGCTTTTGGCTCATTTTTCTGTAGCATTTGATCCAAAATTACTTAGATTTAGCAGAGAATCCATACTATGATTCCTACATGCTCAGCAAATGCTGCATCCTTTAGTTTATCTTTATGATTCTTGGTTCATAAATGTTGAAAGGTTTAAATGGTGAGAGAAATACAGCATAACCTTGTCTTATCAAAACATATGAAAGTTCCATTTGAACTTTATTGTCCACAAATAAAAATAATCATGGCACAGTTTAAAAAGTTTTCTGGCCCATTTTGCTAGTCCCTGTTATTGCATCTGGTCCTCAGTATGTTGATAAGTATGCTTGTTGGTGTTATGATCTAGCACAGCTGAAAGCATTCCACCATGGAACTGCACTCGCATGAAAAAGATTTTATGATACTTGTCCTCTGATATCTCAGCATTCTAATGTGTGACCAAGGCATCTCATTCTTTCATTTCTGACTTTAATGTACCAGAGTATGCCAAGTAAATTATCTGTAACAAAAGGATGGTCAGCACAGTAGAGACAACTAAGACGAGTATTTAATGAAGAAGGTGTGGAGTTAACAGGGTGGAAAGAGTGAACAATAAAAACATGAGGAATATATGGCATTATACAGAGTTAAGTTACAATGTGTGCAGAGATTCATTATAAATGTATCTTTGCAGTATAAACAGCTACAGATGCAGCTGAGCAAGTAAAAAATATAGCAGGAAAAACTAAGAGAGCATTGGTGTTATAAAAAATCCTTGTGAAGAAGTTCAAAGAAAGTAGAAAAATTGTGTTATGTGAAGGAGGTTCCGCATAGGCATCCTTGCTATAGCATGAAAAGGTATACAAAATTTTTTTCATTATATTTTTCCTTGGGGATAAAGGCAAAGAATACAACCCACATAACTCCTATGTGTTGTAAAAGGCAATAAGAGGGGCAGGAGGGGGGACCCTGAGAGTCTTCCCCTCCTGTATTATCATTTTCCAAAGGAGGAGCAGAGAAAGGAGTTAAGCGAGGATATTTTCCTCTTATGCTCAGCTGTCTGCTCCTGATACTACCTCACTAATGTGGAAAACGGCAAACAAATATGAGAGTGATAAGCATATCAAAGATGTGCTATGGAAGCTACTACTTAAATAAAATATAATAAAAAATGTATTAAACAACTTTTATTCTTGACTAATAAACATACTATGTTTTGTTTTCTGATTTTATCGTGGATCATAAAAAAAATTTCATTCACGTTCATCCACAAGCTATGAAAATGAAGTTACAGAAAATTGTACTTATAAAATACAGAAAAGCTAATAAAATGAACTAACAGGAAAGGCTTGATACAACTAGCTGGAAGCATGGATGACTAGAGTGAAATTCATGTCAAAAATACACGAAGCCAAAAAAATGTATGAAAAAGAAAAAAATAAGAAGTTGAATTTATAACAAGCTAAATATTTTCCAATAAAAATGAAGGCCATATCATACACCTTTCTGCCAATTAATGCACCCCTGAACTTGTAAACTATAATACACATACCAAAGGGAATAATGGACCCACTTTTAATGACATTTTCTGCCAAATGGCTTGGAAAATTATATATACATAGTCTAGCACCAGTTGAAGTAATTCACATACTGTACTTGTACAGTTTGGCTCTGACTGTTCAGGAATAGAGCTACATAAACTCATGCATCAGTTCAAATGGTCTGTGCAATAGCTAGACTCTCAAATTAGTCTAATAAATTCCTTTTATATCAGAGACGTTTTACAGCTTATCCCAAATTCCACAGGTATACCTCAGGGGAGACATGAATAAATGAAACTAGCAAGTGTAACTTGCTAATCAGTACCTTAAAATGAAGCTTCTGTTAGTAATTTTCCAAGAAAAGGATGTCCAGGCATAAATATCTTTACTATCACAGAGTTCGAAATCCACATACTGATAGTCCAAGGCATCCTTCAAAGTGACAGTTTTTCACTGTCCTGTACTAAGATCCTTCTTGATTACTACCACTGTGAATCCCTTCACTTTTTAAGTTCATGTATTTCTACTTTTGTTCGATAAACGGCCAAAGCACAGCAATGCTCTTTTTCAACTTTTGCAAAACACTCCTTTCAAACTTATAGTCTGGTTTTTCATTCATTCCAATCTCAGTTATTTTCTTCACTTTGCAATTTTCTTCACAGGTGGACACTGTTAACCATCTTTCTACCATTGTTTTTGCCCAAACAGCATAAATCAATGTGGGCTTCAAAAGTAACTGAAGTAACCACTTACACAATGTAAATTTCCCTAAAACATTTTCTTATACAGTTTCATGTACATCATGGCATTTCATTCCTGTGCATTCCATGTTTACTGGCTACATTACTTCAAATTCTATTTGTTTGTTTTTCAGTCAAAATTTACAGTCTCCCCTTGGATGGGGGCCACTATGGTGATTCCTGTTACATATACATTTCTTCTTTTATCACACCTCTCGGAAACGTTTTGTTAATGCCTGTACCTCGTGCTGAACCACTTCATATTACCTGCATGTGGAAACACTCCCAGCCTCATTCACTATATATTTCTATTTTCAACTATGCTTCTAAAATTACATCCTGAATACCATGCACTTAACATCTAGTATCTTCTAAAATGTATGCCTCAAAATCAAAATATTCTAGACTACATACCTCAAGCGTCAAATCGTTTATGTAAACTTGAAAACCTAAATCCTCTTTAGTGTACATCCTGGATTTAAATACTGCCTGAATTTCCTTCATTTGTCAAAAATGAATGTGATGTACTTAAATAAACATAATCTTTGGTTGTCAGCAACAGAAATAACAGGCAAGTTTGATAAATAGATCATTAGATATCAATATCAAAAGGTATACAGATAAAGCAAAACATAATAGTGAAATAATGGCTATTAGATCAGCAATATTTCATATTTCAACATTATAGTCACCATCAAAATTAAACTATATATACAAAATCAATCAATAAACTGTAGCATCATCCCTCATTACAGGACAAAGATGTTGAGAATATGGACAGAGGGAGAGACAGACAGATGCTGTATATCTAAATACACTTCCTTTCAATACTGCATTTATGTGCAACATACATAAACTACTTTAAGATAACTGTACTGAACACTTTGACGAGTCCCATTAATTCTTAAAATTTTAACATGCCTCTCTTGAGTCTGGATCAAGAAACATTCATTAGGTTTCAAACAGTTTGGTCATCAATCCCCCAACTTGTTCATTCTTTCCCAACCATATTGGATATATTTCCAAAAATAAATTAATATTCTAAGGGTCAGCTAAAGGCAATATGCAGTATCATATAACAAAATCCATAATTACTTTTCTGAAAAGAAATATTCCATGATACTGTACAGTATATGCAGTCATTGAATATATCATTTTTAAGATGACCTCTTCATCAAAATATGCAGGCAATAGATTAAATGACTTCTTATC
Organism: Panulirus interruptus; assembly: GCA_032273725.1. Classification (NCBI taxonomy): domain Eukaryota; kingdom Metazoa; phylum Arthropoda; class Malacostraca; order Decapoda; family Palinuridae; genus Panulirus; species Panulirus interruptus. The sequence goes on along the minus strand of JAUTYZ010741891.1, from coordinate 7,160 downwards.
CATTTGGAATCTCTGCATATTCCAGCATCTCCACTGAAATAGCCTAATATTTCCTAAATTTTTCAATTTTACAGGTCTCATAGAAGCTTCTTTCTATGGTTAAAATATAAAATAAAATGTGGTAAAAATAAATCTGTACTAACAAAATGGACATTAACTACTTATGTTAGGAGGTACAGTAGTAATCATACAGTAATATCTGAGGCTGTATTGTGGGGAGTAAACCAACCTACGATCTACTAAGATGTGTTTCATGTCATGTGGTCCAGCCTCCCACAATCCAGTACTTATATCTATACACTTTCCTTCATGCTACACTGTCTCAATTCTTTAACAAAATCTTAGTATTTTTTCCATCTTTCTTTTAAACACCAAATGAGACCCTAACTTCTTTTAATCTTTTCCTCTGTCTCAAAGGTACGCCTAGCTGGAAGGAATTCTAATACAAAATGCTTACTTTATTTTGAATCTAAGGACTTTCCCAGTGGATGAGAACATGTACATGTAACAGCCAAACTGAGAAACTAATCCTAGTTATTATAAACACAAAAGCTCCGCTTCAGTGTGACAAAATTAGCTAAGAGAGACCTCAAACTTACATTCATCCTTTCTTCCCTTGATATAAAGATATGCACCTTAATAAAAAGTTTTGAAGGCCACCAAAAGCAAGCATTGTCACAAAAAGCTGTACATTGGCTGACAAAATGAACTACTTTCTAACAACCATTCAGTGAGCAAAGCTGTGTGTACTGATGCGAGACCTTATAAATATATTAGCACCACATGCTGCGCCACATACATACATTTGCATGTTGCTATTGTTAGTAGGTACATCATCTGAAATCAATTAGATTTTACAAATTATACCCAACTGCATTTCTGTTAATCAAGACCAAGATGGGAGTCATTCATCATCTTACCTGGGGTTCTGAATCACTGCAAATACAAAGTATTACAATGTAAACAAAGTATAGAGGTAGTATGCTGGCTGGCTTAGGTAATCCATGGAGGCATTTCCACATGATGTTATGACACTGTCTTTTCTCCCTGAACTACAAACTGGCTCCTGTATACTCTCAAACTTGATGCTTTTCCTCCAATGTTGTTTTCCTATATCCCATTTTTTTTTTTGTGTTTCTCTCTCACCTGTTTGTATTTTCAAGTTTACTTTAATATCTACTTGAGTATACTTGCAGAGGAAACCCTAACTCTTTTGACACATACCATTTTCTAAATGAAAGTGCTTCACTTACATGATAGCTAACCAACATGCAGAATTCTTAGGAAAACATATTAAATACTACTATTGGGTCTTGAACACTTAAAAGATGGTTATCCTGTGAAATGTTTGGGGAACATCCTATAGGCACTGTCCTATTGTGATGGTGGGAAGAGATGTACCTGATGTAGATCCCAAAAAATTCTCTGGCACTGCATCTAAGATCTTTAACATTTATTATTGTCTTGTTAAACCTGCAAGTGTGATGACACCAAGATGAGATCTAACATACACCCACAATGGGTTTGATACTGAATTATCCCAAACTTCTCTATTTCCTAAATCTTCATCATCTGCTTGACTAAACAAACAATCAGCTACTTATATAGGTTCTGAAGGATGAAAAATCACTTCTCTACTGCAGGTAGAGCCCTATGAGCAACTAAGATAGAATCTGATAAGGAGGGGAGAGGGTGAAGCAGCACAGAACATCTCAAGAAGTTGATTGTGTACCACATTGCTCCAATTTGCTCTATCCCTTGCACACTTCACACCCTCCTGCATGTTCAGGCCTTAAACAATGAAGGCATCTTTCACTCCATTCCTTCACCTCCTCTTTGGTTTCCCCTTTTTTTTTGTCCCCTTCACTTATAACATGTATACCCTCTTAGTCAGCCTCTCCTCACTCATCCTATCCGTATGTCTAAAACATTTCAGCACACCCTCTTCACATCTCTAATAAATACTACCCTTACTATCACACCTCTCTCTTACCATGTCATTTCTTGTTTGATCAACCCCTCCTCACACCACATATTGTCCTCAAATATTTCATTTCCAATACATCCACCCTCTAGCATACATTCTTTATTTAAACCCATGCCTCACATACAAGACCAATGGGACCACAATACCATCAAACATACACATTTTTGCCCTCACAGACAATGACCTTCCCATACATTCCTCAATGTGCTCAATACCTTTAGCTCCTTACTTTAGTGCCAATGGTTCAATTTGCTGCCATATCCACTCCCAGGTATCTAAAACATTTGACTTCCTCCATTCAAACTCACATTTATGGTTCCATTTGCTGCCATATCCACTCCCAGGTATCTAAAATGTATCAGTCACTTCCTCCATTCAAACACACCTGTCTCTTTCCATTGCTGAACTTAATAACTTTGCTTTTGTTCATATTTGTTCTTAACTTTCTCCTTTCACACACCCTTCCAAACTCAAAACTGCAGTTTCTCTCTCATATTTGCCATCAGCGCTGTGTCATCAGCAAACAACCGACTTATCTACCCCTACAGACTACAGTCTATTTGAGAGATCACCTCCCTCATTACCCCATTCATAAACAGATTAAACAGCCATGGAGACATCACACACCTGCTGCAGACTCGGCAGACCCACCTTCGCTTACAGCCACTCACACTCCTCTTTTCCTACTCACACATTCATTTTCCTTTTTTTGTAAAAACTCAATGCTTCTAGCAGCTTTCCTCCCACACCATATATTCATAATACCCTCCACAAAGCATTTCTATCAACCCTATCATATGCTTTCTCCAGATCCATCAAAGACTGATATAAATCCTTCTGCTTCTCTAAATATTTTTCATACATACTTCAAAGCTAACACCTAATGAACATATCCTTTGCTCTGAGGTACATGTATGAGAAATATTTCTAAATATTTCTCATACACATACTTCAAAGCAAACATGTAATCAACACATCCTTTGCTTTGAAGTATGTGTATGAGAAATATTTAGAAAAATAGAAAGATTTTTATTGGTCATTTATGGATCTGGAGAAAGCATATGATAGGGTTGTTAGAAATCCTTTAACCACATTGTTCTTCTCCAGTCTAATGCTCTGTGCATGCCATCACCCTCTAAATCACTAATCTCCCATATAACTTAAATGGTATATTCCAACAAACTTATACCTCTATAAATAGAACATTCACTTTTGTCCCCCTCACTTTATACACTGGTACTATACAAGCATTCCACCAGTCCTCATGCACCTCACCATGAGCCATACATACAGTGAAAATCCTAACTTACCCATCATCAACACAATCAACCCCTTTCTTAAGAAATTCAGCTACAATCCCATCCACTCCAGCTGCTTTGCTGCACTTCATCTTAAGTAAAGCTTTCACCACTTCTCTTTTCACCAAACCACTTCCCATGACCCTTTCACATCACATATACATTTATGTATATTTGTAATCCTTTGCATTTCCTATCTTAGCAGGGTAGTATCAGGAACAGGTTAACTAGGCCTCATTTGCTTACATCTACACTTTAACAACTATTCAGGGCCAAATCCTCTTAATCTGAGGGAAGTCATGAAGCACCATATAAATCTTGTAAGAGGAATATCATTATTTTACTAGATCATTTAATATATAAAATTTTTTGATCTGGTGTTAGTGGTGATCTTATGGCTTCATACTTCTACTTAACAACCAAAAGGCCATTTTAGTCGAGTCAGTTTTATTTTTCATGGTTACTCTGCAAAAGCGAGCGACAATACTTGAAGCAATTTGCACAATTCTGCATGAATGTCAAGCATACACGACAGTGAAGCACTACCTACTGTATGAATACACTGAGGTGACTCTTTTAGCTGAGGTGACACAAGCAGATAAGTTAAATTGTGTTTAATACACCTGATGGAGTGAAAAATGGTTATGATACAGAAAAGAACTTCTCTGAAAATAAGAACATTTGTGACATCATAATCTAGGTGACTACTGTGAAAAATTTATACTTTTCCATTACTATATTTCTGTGGCTGTGCATCCCTGGGTGACTGAAGGCAACCAGTCTACTACCTACTTATAGTACCCAATAATATTACACAGTTACTGAAATGTCATAATTATGACTACAGATATTTTTTATCATCATCATCATCTTTTCATCCTAGGACGTTTAGTATTTGTTGTTATCAATTATTCTAGAAAAAATGAACTGAAAATAAAAACTCAGTTGGATTCTTTGGTTTACTCATCCTTCTGCTCACAAAGTAGTTTCTGTATTGGAAGCTGTGGTAGTGCTGGAAGCTATAACATCTGTAGATGAGCCTCTCCTCCCACTGGACTCTCTTTCCTTGCTAGGATTTGGGGGGGACCGGTGAATTGGTGGAGTAAACACATCTTGGTATGGAGACCGTGCGTTGAATGGAATTCTGTAAGCAGCCGGTGAGGATGGTGTGAAGCTGGAATTTGTTCTATCAATTGTTCTACTCATGTTTGTGGAAACAGATGGATAACTAATATGCTGTCGTGGTACATGGCTCTGATGAGGAAAAGAACTAGACATTACTACTGGAACATGACTAGAGGAATATGTTGAGGAAGACTGCCTAGACAGATTTGATGTTATACTGTGGCTTACATTATGGTACGGTGATATTACCGATGCTGAAACAGTGGTCTCCCCTATCAGTCTGGATGATTGTGAGGTATGTACATTTCCTTCTACACTATCAAGAACTCTAGCAGGTGCATCTGTACTGTTTTGGGTTGATGATTTAATTACCATAGATCTAGGTGGAATTAAAGGCAATCTACCAGGTGAATCCTGTGGTGATGTTGCATTACTCGTCTCACTTTCATAGCTTAAGGAAGCACTAATCAAAGATGACGGAGTGGAAGGAGTCCCTGAGTCATGCCCTTCAGCTGCCCAGTCCCAAGCACCTCCTGAGTGGGAGGCAAATGTGAAGGTCCTGGCTGTGGGACTTTTTAGCAAAATATCAGGGGATGATGAATCAATATGTCTGACAGGAGGATCCTCATCTGTCTGGGCTGTTAACTGATTAACTGGCTGACTTTTAGATCTTGTGTGCTGTGACAGGTTCATTGCTTTACTAGATACATGTTCAAGCGAAGACAATTTTTCTGAGGATGTATTTTTGGACGAATGACAATATATACAGGTTGACTGCACCTTCCCTGTCTCCCCAATATATGAAGGTAGCACCTGCGTTCCAACATCCACCACATTAACCTTGAACCTTGAATTACTATTCCTATTCAATCCATCATCCTGATCAAATAAGTGATTACCATTCAATTCTTCGTTTTCATCAGCCTGAAGGATATCACCAACAGTGTTCTCAAGGGTCTCAGATTTGGGGGAACCACAGGCACAAGTAGAACAATGGCGCCTAGCTCTTTCACGCTGTCTTTCCTCCAAAACAGCAGCCATAATGGCTGCAGATACTGCATCAACTGGTTCTTCCTTTTCATTTTGCTCTAGAAAGAAAAGAAAATTATTTTCTAACAACAGGTGCAGCTCAAAACTGGTTGTTTGTTCAGTTTTTCAGCTTTCTTGGATGTGTACTTTCTCACTCTATCCCTCTACATCACATGGGCCTACCATACAATACCCTCATGATGCATATACATTTCACTGCCCTTAAATCACTAAGAATACACTTTCTAACATTGTCCCTCTGTGTCACATCTAGTCTCCCCCTGAAACCACTTTTGTAATGTTCTTCCTAACTCTGTTCCTGTGCCTAGCAACTTCTCTAACCGTACACTACTTTTTCTATACACTCTTAAAGTATCTTAGCATCATCTCAATTTCGTACGATCCTAGAAATGAATTGAACACACCTGCATACTTGTTAACTGAGTAAACCATTGCAGTTGGTGGAAAAGTTGGGATTGGGACTTTAATGACCTTCATCTCTGGTTTTGGGTTGTCCCGAGGTTCTCGTGCTAGACGAGATTTGGCTTTCTTCTGTACATCCAATGGAAGCTGAAATAAAGAATAATGCATTGGTGTGTCACCTGAATGAGTCTTATGGTGTTGGTAAATTAATATAAGAGGCTGCATTGAAATCTCTTAAAATTCTACAAAACAAGAGTTTCTAATAGCATTGTTAACCATAACTCAATGCATATAGCTAGCAAATCCAATTTTGAAACAGCTTGTAGTAGTTTAAACAGTGTTGCTGAGATAGTGTACTTATTTCTGGGCCACTTTTGTGTGAAAAGGACAAAATAGCCTTGTGACTGAAACCTAGACGGCTATATAAATCTAATGACTATCCTCTCGCCCTATGAGCAAGGAGTTATATGGAAGAGAATTCATCACCTCAACACTGTAGCTTTATAATTTCATGATTTTATGAAAGATCACACTGGCTGGGAAATATAACATAATCTAAGCTCAGCATATGATGCATGGCCATGCTCCTGTTGTCTTTACAGGTGATGAAGCATTTAACTTGCAGGTAAACAAACCTGCATTTAATGCATAATTATTACATGAGAAGCATACACCACATGAACAACACTTACTGAGTCTAGTTTATGAGCTGCATATCTGGATGGATTACACTGAAGAAGCTGGATGGCCAGGTTGAGATCATTTTTGTAACGGTCCTGGAATTTTGAAACAAGGCTTTTTTTAAGTTTTTGAATAATTGTAGTCATACACAACAAAGTAAGTTTGATTAAAACAGATAAGCAGGGGAAACTCTTTTTTCCCATAATCTATATGTCATTACAAGTAAACGTTAACCTCCCACCCAACTCACATTCTCCTGCTTAAGTCTGTTGATAGCCTGGGCAGCAGTGGTTAGGGCGGTGGTAAGGCTGGCTGTATCAGCAGCCAAGCTTGACTTCTCACTCTCTGTGCGGTCCACTAAACGGAGGAGCTTGTCTTCTAGCCCTTGGTTAACCTTTTGTAGCCGTTTATGAGCCTCCAGAAGCCTGAGGATCATGTAAATTACAATCACTCTTGATTAACCTTTCTAAGTTTTCTATAATTTGGCATATCAAGCATCTGCTCTTGTGGCTTACTTTGATCTCCTCTGATTTCGAAACCAGATCTATATCAATATGCATCTGCAATTCACTGTCATTATTACCATACAGTAACTGTATGTGAATACTCATATCAAA
>JAUTYZ010741780.1:0-13371 GCA_032273725.1 Panulirus interruptus | reverse complement strand
TATATGTATCACAACCCACTCTAGGTCCCCTGCGTCACTCCAGCCTTGCCCCCGGGTCTCCATCACCACTATCGTCAGAGGAGCGGCACCTCGCCTCTCTCTCTGTCTTATGAGATCATCACATTACCTTCATAAACCGCTGACGACTGTCGTTCCCTCTGGAGTAACTAAGTTTTCCCTGCGCCAGCCACATTCTTCTGCAGATAACCTGCTGGAGGCAGATGTTCCTGTAGAGCTGTAGAGCCCACATGAGCCCCCTCAGTGAGACTGGACTGTCCCCACCAGAGCTTTAGAGAAGTGTCTCCTCCTATAATACTTGTCTGGAGAAGCACCGAATTCTGTGGGAGGAGGACTTATTGGATGTCTTTACTGGTGGGGAGGTGGATGTATTATACCGAGGAAGACTTCTCGGGTGCCAAACATGTCAAGAATTAGCACATATTACTTCGAAGAACAGGGATATTAATGCCACTTTAGGAGCTTCGACTGTGAAGAGGAAGAACATATAATTCCGAATATACGCCACACAAAGGTCGCTTTAACTCTTGTATCCGACAAGAGTATGGAATACGTTGGCAACGAAGTAGAATTTCCAGGAAAATTTTCCGGTTCATCGCGGGTACAAGGGGTTGTGACATGCATATAAAAACAGCTCCGCCGTTCCAGTTTGTAAAAGTTAAAGTTTCACTTATCACAACGAGGTTAGTACTGTTGTCCGAGACTCACATATTTGAGAATGTGTTTGAAGTTTGTTGTGTAAGATGACGACATAGATAGTTAACAACAACAGTGCGGGTAAGTTCTAAAGAATAATGATCAAAACATTAACAGGTAATCTTATTATCCTTACTGTCTTGCTGTAATAAAGTAACGTTAGGACGTTGATTACCAGGCGTAAACAGTGGACACAGAATCATCATACAAGATGACGACGTCGCTCATTCGGTTATGTTAGCGGCGGTGAAGGAAAGGAATTCATAAAAATTTTGTCAGGAATGAACACTCATGATATTAGTAACATACAACCCACACCTCTGGTGCAGCTCCTACAGCTTGGAAGCTGCACTCCTCGCAAGAGCAGAGAAATAATGGATTCCTTTGGAGCGATAAGGTCCTCAACGACTTAGTATTATTTTCCGTCCATTGACGATCATAATCCTTGCCGAAATATACTTCTCGCCCGCGGTGTAACTACTTACAGGCGGAGCCCGGTAACACCATTCTGTATGTAGGCATGTGTATGTGTGTGAAGCACTCGCTGAAAACAAACATTGCTATTGTTTTATCCTAAATCTTTAGGTAATTACGTGTTGCAAGACTTTGCCAATTAATGTAAAAACGGAACACATAGGTGTTTATGTGTTTGTATATATATGATAAAAGAAGATGATAAGTTTCTTCCATGAAGATATATAAACTAGAGAGTCAAGAGGAAGAGGTGTGATCCTGGAACAATAGGCAAAAAAATACTTGTAAAGCTGAGCATCGGATCTTGATCTTCATGTCTCCTCCTCTTAGATAAATCCGAGTCAGTCACACAGAGGAAAGAGAACCAAAGGGTCAGGAAGTGAGGTGTCTCATCGTAAGTCACAACGTTGCTGAAAATAAGATTGAAAGAAAGAACATCAAAGTTGTAACACGAACATTGATCTCCCGAGTAATTTAAGAGTTAATATATTCTGATGAGCAGGTAGTGTGGTTAGCGGACTCAGTCATGTGTATTTTGGTGTAGAAAGATCGCTTGGAAATTACTGAGTTCAATTACTAATGAGGTTACGAGGGTGTGGTACAATCAAGAGTGTGCGCTGTCGTGAGTAAGATAGCTACAGCACAACAGGCAACACGCAAAGAACCGTACATCAGTGAGGGAATGCAAGAAACCGAAACTTTTTCACTTTGCAAGAATTAGGTTGTTTTAGACTCCTTAGAAGGAGGGGAGGCACAATGTACTCGCATATGTCTGGGTAGATTTGTTGGATTGTTTTCTCAGTAAGACTGAGATTAATCGAGTGTTGAGCTCCAGGATTTAGAGACACTCAAGTTGGTGTTTCCGCTGTTAGTGTCAATCATGTAAGGGACCCGGCGGGGGATGGGAGACTCAATGTCGTCCCAGGTTCGATATATAACCATTGTTCAGCTGTCGTAATTTTACCTTGATTAAAATCATAACACCGTCACACAAGGTTATAAATGAGCCTCCATAATGCCACAGACCTCCCACCTCCATTGTGATATAAACATAAGAATATTTGGATAGAGAAGGAGGTGTACCCAAACCCACGCATATCTAACGGTGTCCCAGTGAGATACTTCAAAGCGTTCATATCAACATCCATTAAAAGTTTTCTTCTTCCAACGAAGTAGACTTCGCCAAACTTATTACCCGCAGAAATGGACTCAACAAATACCGTCACCACACTTTTATTGTAACTCCACATTACATTCACAATAACATTTGTATATTCTCACACACATCAAGAGACTAGATACGAGGTTCTGAAACACAGATAGTCAGAAACTAACATATGTCAACTCTAACCTTAACCAGGTCACACATACATGTGCGGCGACACACCGTTCCCGGAGGTGATAACACGGCCCCAAGCCTTCATGATGGTGACCTGGAAAATGAGGGTGAAGGGTAAATAGAGAGTTCCCAGAGAAATAATTTAGAGGAAGAGAATTTTAACAGAGAGAAGGATATATACGAGGCTGGTCACTAATTCATGTCAGGGTTGCTGTAAGGATCTTAGCCTTGGCTGTCTGCCTTTGATGTACATGAGGAGTTACACCCAGTTCGAAATAAGAAAATGAAACGTGTGTATTGTAGGGCTGTGTAGGTTGTATGAAAATGAGACACGAAAATGTGTGTAATTACCTGTTTCACAGTAGGGGGAGAGAGTTCTACACTCGTGGGGCCTCATCTGTGTGTGTATGTGTGTGGCGGAAGTGAGCTACTGCTAAACGGACTTGCTTCACGGTTCTTCGTCCGTCTGACTGGGATCAGTTGACTTTGATTAAGCCATATGGATCCGAAGCGTTGAGAGGTGCGTACCTATTGGGGTGCTTAAGTTACCGGCACAGTGAGCTGGGTGGTCGTCCTCTCGATACCTCAAGACAACTGAATCACATTCGGTCAAGGTGCAATTGTTGTTTCATTACTGATGTAATGAGCCTCATATATTGTTTATCGACTCGAACAAGACTTTTTATAACGAAAGGAACAAAGAGAGAGGTTAAGAAAAGAGAGAAAGAGATAATTTAAGGAGAGAAAACAGAGAAAGATACTGAAAATGAGCAAAAAACTGAGGACACTCTTCAGGAACTGCGTCACGACACTGAAATATTTGAAGCAAACAGATCATTTTGGGTCGTTACCTTAACCAAAAAATATGAAGCATGTCGAACAACCGAAAGAAAATCATATTAAGGCATAATAGTTGCAAATATCATCTATAATATTTGCTCAGAAACCAAAGAAAATAGATAATGACAACGTATACTGTCGGAAAAATTCTTAATTACATAAAACGGAATTGTCAAAGACCAACTGACTATGAAGTATCACAACTGCTAATTAGCAACACACAGCTCTTGGTAATTTTCCATTAATTGCTTACCAAGAAGAAAGAAAAACCTAATTGATTTGGGTAAAGTTTCTGAGTTTGTTCCGGAGTTAATTACCGAGAGTAATTAATCATATGAAGGTCTTCGGGCTTGTATGGTTTTGTTTACACAATGTCTTGACGGTGTTGTGGTACAGTTCGGGGAACATCCGCTGTAGATCACTGGACCATATGTTTACTGTTCCAATGATGATTCCTTAAATTACTGAAGCATATGATTATTCTAACTTTGGTTATAACTTGGATTATTGGAGCATATAGTTCCTGTCAGTTTAATTATCGCCTAACGCGAGTAGTTATAACTTCCTTATTATCATTATTAAGATATAATGAGGTAGTTTCATTATCACTAATATCTTCACTGTAATTATCACCGTTTACCGCCCCTTTTGAGCAGTCACTGTCTTCACTGCTATCAGTAATTTGACCCAACTATGTATGTTCAATTGGCATTGCTGCCATTTCTGACACCACCAGTAATTTCCCTCATTGTTTCCGTCCTTATCGCAGCCATCAACATCATTACAATTACAATTGTATCATCATAGCCACCGTCATCGTTAACATTGTTATTATCATGATGACCTTTAACAATATCATGACTATCGTTATCAGTATCTATATCAATGTAATCATGATAATTATCATAATTTTGATTATCATAACCAGATGCAGTCTCCTTATGGCTTGTGACTATCATTCTTTTTGTTATTGCTATCATTATACCCGTTCATTACAGTCATTATCGTCGTTACTTCATCAGTCATTATAATCATCATTACCGTATCTTTACCGATATGAAATTGATCATCATTAAGATCACGATTACCTTGGTTACCTCCATGAATATTTCCTATACCCTCTCCTTATGGTCTGTAATCAACTATTAGTGTAATCAACATTACTCTCATTAATTACTCTCCATCATTATTAATTATCGCACCAGCATAACCGCCTCGCCTAATTGGTCATTCACGCTAGACTATAGAGTAAGACTATCTGTTGGGACATTACTCGTAATCTTCAGCGATTAAAAGTTCCTCAGAGTTCCAAGATTCGGTACAGTATGATCTTTTATGATGTGAGAGACGTAGTATAGTGTATCAGAGGTGTGAGGTTGTGTGATTCAAAGTATGGTGTGATGTGACTGGAGGTATTCCAGCATGATGTGTATGAAGGTACTTATTGTGCAGTGACTGGAATGAGTTGGTATAATGAGTCTGGAAAAATTAGTTATTGTTTGTGATTGTGTGGTGTGATAGTTAGAGGTCTGCGTATGAATTCATGCAATGTGTTATCAATATGGGAACACACATTACGATGTAACTGGTGTGATAAACTGTGGTGTAGCTACGAACATCCAATATGGTGTGGTTAAACACATAGGTTAGGATATACCGGAGAATATGTAGCATAAAGAGGGGCACCTGGTGCGGTTAGACAAGAGACACCCAGTGTTGTGGTGGCACGGCTGGAAGCTTGTGGCAACTCAGGGGTACGTGACCATTTATAAGTGAACAGGAAGCTGGGGATCGTGTTTATTGTTCTTGCGGCTGAAGGTGTGGCTCTGGGGTGAAGGGGGAGAGGGACTGTGAAGGGAGGTTGGGGGTCATGGAGTAAGGAGTGAGTGAGAGATTAAGCAGAGTGTGGAGAGTAAATGCGGGAAATAGTAGTGGAAGTATAAGAAGATGATGAAAAGAGACGTAGAATGGATGATATTGGGTAGAGATGGAAGTGTTTAAAACAAAAATAGAAAACGTATGGCTAAAAACAAGTCGAATGTTAAGACGCATGACGTCTCTAAACTGCCTTGTCTCAATTAATTAATGGGCGCAAATGGGAAGTGGCATATCGAGTGATAAATGGACATCTATAACATGCAGATGAGCGCCATGGGAAGTGCCAGACAGATAGCCTCCTGACTCAGCCATGTAAAGTGGCGCTCATGAAGCATGCATGAAATGTTATGGAGTTTATCATACCAAAGAGGGGGGACTCAGCTAGCTTAAGTTATCACGTGGATTTGTCGCATCGTCGCCGTAAATTGCGCTTTATTGTCGAGTGGTCTAAATGGACGGGAATAGAGTTGAATGTCTGATAGCGTGAGTGGTTGTGAAGTGTTGAAATATTTGACTATGGCATTGGTGTAATTTTATCAAGGTAATGAGAGGCGTTATATCATGGTAGTATATACACATATGGAATATGATAGAGACTGATATGTCAAAGTATGATACTTGGGTTATTCTATGTCATGTCGACTACTGATTCCATGGACAGTGGTGACATATATCATATATGCTATAGTAGTGAGTTTCGTGTTATAGTAGGTTAAGTAATGACATATTGCATTATATTCGGCAGCAAATTTCGTGAAAAAAGTGTCATGATATTGTGCTTAAGAAGTTATTCATCATATCATATAGATAGAGTGACATGCCATCTCATGGTTTGCTATGATAAAGAAAAGATATGGAATCATGGTTGTAGAGTGATATACTATATCACAATAATAGATATATTATCATGGTGCTGGCGGGACACCATCATATATGGGCAGTGAGGCGCCATGAGCATACAGAGAGAATATAACGAGTTGAAAATTTACTAAAATTTCCCAAACTGGTTCAAAGTTTTCTCTGGTGTAACATCGTGTTTCCCTTAACGTGCAGCTCAGCCATGGCCACTGCTTTTTCAATCATTCTAATGGTGTTTTATTTTTGATATTTGGTACTGACGTTTAAAAAGAGTAATATGAACTATAGACAAAGATTAGGAAGTGTAAAAAATATTAAGATAGTTAAAAATTAATGTTACTGTTGAAACAATAACATGCTACAAAAAGCAAATCATAAACAAACGTGGCAGTCTATGTGTAATTGACGAACAATGTGTAAGGAAAGTAAAACAAGAAAAAAGTAAAAAAGTAATGGACTCTTGACACGAAAAAAATGATCTAAGAACAACATTTAAGATAAACAGAAATCAAACATCTACAAAGGAGAGACCATACAACACATTCTTAGATAAACTCCAAAAGCAAAACATGGGTAAGCAAAGACATAAATCCATTATCAACAAGTGATTATCTTAAGTTTCAAACAAAAAACAAGCAAGTGACTTGCATGAAAGTCGAACAACATACAAACAGTGACGAGAACAAGTCAAACGATACACAAACAAGAACTGAGCAAAAATTTGATTTAGTACAAACAACTGTAAAAGACAAACCCGAGACAAAAGAGCAACAGTAACACACACTGAGGCGATACGTCCAGCCGCTCAGATCAACGACATGATGAACTCCACCGCTGCCACAGACCTCACCACCACCACCATCGCCACCACACCAACAACAACAGATAGCCAGGAAGATTAATTTCCAATTAGAAGACCAGCCAGGAACAAAGTTTTGGGCAGCCGAGATGAATGTGGCTCGCAGGAGTGATCCCAACAGGAAAACGTAATTAAGAAACGCGAAGCAGTTAAGATGTCCAGAAGGAAGTCTGCGTCTTACTGTTATATACTGGAAGCGTCAATGGCAATGTGGCTATTTCATTGGGTTAAGCTAAATAGAGTACGTTGGGTTAGGTTAGGTTAGGCTAACTTACCGTATCATAGGCTAGATTTGGTTAGGTTCAGTTGAGGTTAGATTAGGCTGTTAAGAAATGTTAGGTCAGCTAACAGAGCTGTTAAACGGGTTTAAAATCATAGGAACTACTGAGATACTACGGGATATAATCACAGAGTTATAGGGCACTTGATGAAGTTCGAGAATGAGTGAGGTTAAGATATGTAACAAGACAAGAGACGTAGCAATATAATAGATTAACATATGACCTGGTAATGATAAGGTTATATATAACTAAAGTCAGCCATGAAATATAATAGAGGAACAATGGATGGAACAGAAGGATTAGTAAATTATTATTGGTAAGATAGACAGCATGTTGTATTGCTGGTAAAGTGGACGGAAAAATAATGAAAGACATGTTTGCTGACAGAATGCACAGGAAAACTATGACGACATATTGTGTTATGATTATAGTGAAAATCCTCAACATAAATTTGATATCAGGGAATCAAGATTTATGATCCGGTCAAAACAATGGTCTCAGTTCATAGCCATCTGGGATGATCAGGCGCGTCGCCTGGTCCTCATTCACAGAAACTTAATTTTTTTTTTTATCGTATCATCATAGTGGCGTTGGAACAATGGCCAGGAACTCTCAAGGTTTTTTAACTTGGTATTGTTGCATCCGTCAACTGCCACTTTGCTCGCAACAAATGGGAAGAAAAGCAGTGATTTCCCACGGCGTTTGTTTCCTCCTACTCTCCCTTCATTCTAGTGGTGATAATAATTTCCATAGTTTTCACTATCAGATATCGTCTGTGATACTTTCACTCTAAGAAATTATTTTCATTTGGCTGAAGAATTCTACATGTTAGCTGGGCTGTCATGTGGGTCAGATAAGTGCTAACTGCTTGCAAGATACGAAGGAAATGAGATAACGGGATGAGGTTAATATAGGGAGATAGGACCAATATGAGGTTAGCGTTACCATCCATTCCTGGTAAATATTGTTTCATAAAGATTTCTTGGTTTGCGTGATACCAACACAAATGTAGGCTACTGGGGGAAGCAGACAGTGGAAAGTTCTACGCGGGGCATGAGAGTAGTATCCAGTAAAACCAAAGTTTGCTAAGCGTCATGGATTATGCACACTGTCCTGTAACAGTTTGCGAGTCATTGGATGTGAAGGTATATAAACAGCCAAATTTACACTCTTTAACGTAAAACAGACGTCCAGGTACTCGCTTAGTGGAACTCCGAGGAGTGAGGAACGAATGGACATGGAAGCGATGGGTGGGGAAGGTCACAGCCTCCCCGTGATCTGTCGCTTCCCGCCGCCGGACATCACGCGTCTCGGCTCTGGCCGTCCACAGGCGTCGCTGGAGGGGCGCTTCAGCCCTCGCACAACCATTCCCTGGATCAGTGTTAGCAGAAGCCACAGGGTATCCTGAAACGGCACGTTTTGCATTCGCTATTTTGTTATATTTATATCTGCTTGCCTCTCCCGTCTAAGCTGGGTAGCGTCAGGTGCAGACGACTGAGCCTTCATGGAAAAATTCTTGCTCTGCCCCTTCCTCTGTTCCTGCTTTCAGAAAGTAATGATACAGAAAGGCAGGATTTTTAGTTCCCAGCATTCGCCTCTCTTAGTTGCCTTCTACGATGCACAAGAGATACGTGGGCAGTTTCGTCCTCCCCTGTCCCCAGGGATAGTGAAACTATTGGGGAAAAGTGCAAATACACTGGAAGGTACAGGGGTAGAACCCTCTGGAGCACGGGACGCTGGTAACACTGAAGAGTCCTGCAGAACCTGGCTGCAACCTTGTGTCTCAGGCGAGACACTCTGGCAGAGGTGAATGAAAGTCAGGTTCAACATGATAAATGAATGGCCGCTTCCTTTTGGCTTGTGTGCTGGAAGGAGAGACGTGGGATACGTTCCTGGAAAGGAGAGAATCCCAGCAAATACAGAGGAAGTGAGCTGTCGCCGCTGTCTATCGGATACTGAAGAACAATGGACGAGTTGTGCGGCACATGACAATTGCCTTGTAAGAGACTGGCGGCTGGGTACTCGATATGTAATTGCTTCTCGCCAACAAAGAAGCTCACAGTAACTTAAATTATTTGATTATCTTGTGAAAAGTAACAATCGTGGGTCATAAAAATTAGCAACCTTATATCTTATCATTTATTTTTGAAAATCTTTCGGTAATATGTAAGTTGTTTCACAGTACGAAAAAGAGTCCTTAATTTCCACATTCCGTCAGCCTTTTCAGAATCATATTGATATGTTGTGTCTTAACAGTGCCTTCCAGAATCAATAGGTGAACGAAGATGCAAACCTAATGGTTGATACAGAAGACGTTTTAATGGTGTAGATCAGCCACGTTACTATATTGACTAGGTACTGATAGATATGCTGACTATTTTTCAGGACAATATCGATATTACAACTTAAAGATTCGTAATACTTAAGACATTCAAGATTAATTCGTCGTCAGCTCTACATTACTGGGAATAATCAGTTAAAAGGAAAAAAAATTCATATATGAAGCATAACACTGAAACTACTTGATTTTAAAATTTCATCTGATATCTGGGAGAAAAAAAGATTTTTGGTTACAATACTTACAGTTCCGCTCAATGTACAAACCTTACCTCCTCACCTGACACATTCGTCTCTTCACCTCCCAGCTCATCAGAAGGAGCTACGTTTTCTCAACATTTCTCCAGTGGGTTCCCTCATCGCCCTGATGGTTATTCTCTTGGATGAATAAAGAAATATCATATTAGCAAATGCATAACTCTGATGAGTTACTGAACAAAATTAAACGTTTGGACACACTATTGATGATTCATATTACCATCTTTCCCAGAGTTTATACTTATGATTGCGACCTGTAAGGTAATGTCTTATGGAGACTTTAAACATGATGCAACATCATGAACCGATATATGCTTAACTTAAGAACTTTAAAACATCAGAAAGAGGAAGTAACATTAAGCCTCTAGTCCTACACAAGTCGGTTCCGAACCACAACCATCCATGTTCACACTTGTACCCATCCAACCTATATCTAAAGCTTCCTAGCGTATTGGACTTTTGATATAATGTGGTAAACTGTTCCAAAGAAACTAGTCAAATTATGGTGTGTATACACAACATTTCATTTCCAGATTTCCCGTTTTTCTTTAAGATTGCGTCCCTTCCTCCCTCCCCCCACCACATGAGAACTCCCGCAGATGCTTACTGTTCCCACCTCCTTACTCTCCCTCTCCCCTCATACTCTCTCCTCCCCTCTAACCCTCACCACCTGGCTGTAATACCCTTGTTCCCTCCTCCTCCACCTCCTCGTCTGTTCCCTTCACGAGGTTTGTTCCTCACACTTCCTCATCAACCCTGGTCCTAACAACGCGTGCCCAGACATTATTGTTTCTCTCCCATTGTCCTCCTGCACGCACATGTGGCCTTCCTTCCTTAACCCTTTCTCCTCCTCCTCCCTCAACTTGCCCACACGTCTCTCGTGGTCCAGTGATATGTTTCTTTCTTCCTATGTTCCACAAGGGAACGAATTAGTCTATAATCATTCCTTCTCACACTCTTCCCCTTTAAGCACCCGAAGTCACTCACCATTCTGTCGGGTTTTCATTCTTCGATAATGATTCTGTACTTTACATTTCCTCTGATCCAACGTAGTCCCTTCACCTCGTCTCTTATTAGCGCATTGTCTCTTTCTTCTCTTGGTCTCCTACTTTCACTTGGTCTCGTGTAAGCACAAAACTGTTTCACAGGTTTGTGATTCTGTTATCAAAACAGCAGTGACATCTATTCACCTGCATGGTAATCATTTCTCGTTTCTGACGCAACGTCTCCTTGTACTATGAGGTAAGCAATTCTGAAATAAACTACGTTAAAACAGAATTAAGTTTAAAAGAATCCATGACAACAACGCTGTGAACATTTATTTTTTTCTTGTATATCGAAGGCTCTGGTCACTGGAAAAATGATAATACTCATAGAGGCCAGCACTTAATGAAGATTGAAAAAAGCCAGAGAGAGAGGACAGTAAGGAGAGAAAATGAAAATAATCTGTTTAGGAAAATGGAAATCTGCCCTTTTTATTCAAAGGGGAAAGTCATACCCATCAAGGGCATGAGAAGGCAAAGAGTTCCACAAAGTTTAGGTGTTCAGGAAGTGAAACAAACATTACAACGGCCCAGGAATTAGTTCCATCTGCTTAACGCACTCAGTACCAAAACATAGATGATGCTGAGAGGTCGAAGCTCCTGAGGGACTTTTAGGTGTGGGCCCGGAGGGACCTGAAACTCATTACCTGAAGGGAGCGCCGCAAGGAGCAACTCCTAAGGTGAAGGTCATTAGCCACCCACCACCTACCTGGCAAGAAGAGGTGAACAACACACGAAAGAGAAATTATCGTATTTGTTGAGACTGTTGTCAAACAAGTTGAGGAGCGTGTGAAGTAAAGGGGTTGAATTATAACCATAGTTTATTATATGTTAAAGAAATTTCTCACTCTTGCATCATAGTCGTGGCTAAACACATATGTCAATATTAGATATCTATTTTACTTATAGGAAAAAATGCGCTTTTATATCATTTCAGCTTACCATACTGAAAAAACAATTTCTATCATTCATTTTCCAACTTATCACTGTGTTACAGACGTAGATGTGTGAAAACAACATCCAAGAACTTATCTCTGATGAGTGCCTAGTGACATGGGAGGTGCCAGTGTTATCCTCGAACAGATACATTGATCAAGTCACTCCCACCTGATGCAACGTGGCTTATGAGGTTGTTTGCATCGGTCGTTTGTATGACAATACAGTTTAGCTTTGACACGAATGCTTGTTCTTTCAACCACCGTGAGGATCAACCAGGTGGATATCCGACAGCCGTGAAGTGGCACACACACACACACACACACACACACGGACGGACGGGCAGGCTGGCAAGATGGCAGCTTCCTATGCTAAATACTCCACCGTATAAAAGGGGAAGCGTTGTACTGTCACGGTGTACGTGTGACGTCAGTGTGTAAGTATAAGTAAGTCTATTAAGTATACTTGGATAAGCGAGTCTTCACTGCTTTTTTTTTATTTAAGTATACAACACACTTCATCTGAATGTCGCTCCCACTACACAATTAACCACTACCACTTCACCCACAGAGCCGAGAAAATCCCTCCAATAATCTCTAATTAACTTATATCTGCGTGAAGTTTAGGTAAACCAAGGTAGACTGTGGGTATACTTAACGTAACTTACGAGGCAACTTTAAGTAATTTTTCCAAATTACCTTTAGAGTAAAAACTGCAATGGGCAATTTACATAAATTAGCTAAACTACATAAATCTCGAGGTATCTTAAAATCATATCTTCGAGTAAACCTCAGATTAAGAGCGTAAAAAAACAAATAGATACAAGCACACCCTCAATAAAAACCTTAAACCTAAAACCTAACCAGCTTCAACAAAAACCCTACCACCAATAAAAACCGACGACTTGTAAACTCAGCATGCACTGTAAACTGGCGCGAAGTTCAGTCCCTGCGGTGTACAATTTACCTTGCCCACTTTCTCTACCTCTCTTAACCTCATCCGTCCCAGACATCTGTGATGAACGCCAGGACGTCATCAACAATGAACAACACGAAACAACATAGAATAAACTGGATCATCAACACCGATTACTGAGGCATCAATACTGAATAAACCGAGGCCAAATATATACAGGGACATCAATATTGACGTCAGAGGTGAACAGTCAGGAGAAAACTGGGCACCAATCAATCCTTAGCGACACGACACATCAGAACTGAACATCCACTACCCACGAGACACCGTCGTGGTTCCACTAAGAGACATCGATCGTCGTTCCACTAAGAGACACCGTCGTGGTTCCACTAAGAGACATCGTCGTGGTTCCACTAAGAGACATCGTTGTGGTTCACTACGAGACATCGTCGTGGTTCCACTACGAGACGTCGCCGTGGTTCCAATGGTAAAGATGGCTCTGTAAATCTCCTAATGGCGTAGCATCAGAGGTTCCTCTGGCTTGGTAACCAGAGCCCCTAGGGGTAGTGGATCTGGCCCGGCTGACGCTGGGGAGAGGGAGGGTGACTAGGGAGGGGGGGAAAGGAAGAGTGGAGGAGG
>JAUTYZ010741670.1:0-10489 GCA_032273725.1 Panulirus interruptus | reverse complement strand
TTCGTTTCACTCAGAGCCAGAACATCCAAGTTTTTTTCCTCAAACATGCCAAATTTGAAACATGAGTATTTTAAAGTTGCTGTGAAAATATGTATAAATTAGGATTATTTATATTTTACTAAATGCATTGACTTGAAGTCATCTGTCCACAGTGTTCGATACTTTGGTATATTCACATTCCTCCTCGGTTTGGGCATCTTGACTCGTGACTTTTGGATGATGGTTGGTGATCGCTTGGTGTCTGAGCGCCAGCTGCTAGGACACTTAATGACTCGAGCAGTTGTTTTTACTACCATACCGCTTGCTCTGTACATTGGCTGCTTTTATGTACACCTTTCATTGCTTTATAAGGCTGGACCCAATGATAATATCATGACCTCAGCTTTCCAAGCAAGTCTAGAGGTAAGTGTTATGTTTCTTTTCTGGAACTGACTCTGTTAATGTAAACTGATCATGTGTAAATGATAACTTTTTAAACTTGCCTTATTATCAGATTTGTTTATCAGATTTCTTCCGAGTTTGACTTCATTATAGAGAATTGATTTTAATGGGCAGTGTATGATAAAATTAGTAGTTCAGTAGAATGGAGTTAATTCTGAGTGAGTGAGTATCTGTTATCGTGTCATTGATGATATGGTTATGTGTGTGTTAAGTCTGCTGCTATTTATAACAGAGACTGCTTTTGATACATAATTCTAAGGCTTGAAGATTCAAAGAAGGATTGTTGTTCAAAAAAATCCTTTTATCAAGGATTTTTGCATATTAGTACATGACATGGGTTTTACTTTGGTTTTTCACAAATCATCAAATCTTTATAAAGAAAAACATATAATTAGAACCAAGCTACGTTTAGAAAGTATTAAACTGGTATCTTTTAACAGGGTGGCTTAGCGGCTATTATCTCCAATCAACCTGTCAAGGTGGTGCATGGATCACAGATTACACTTCGCCACACCCATGGTCGTACCTGTTGGTTACACTCCCATGATACAGTTTATCCTGTGAAATACCCAGATGGTCGTGGCTCATCACACCAACAGCAAGTCACATGCTACAGCTACAAGGATGTAAACAACTGGTGGATTATAAAGAAGCCAGAGATGTAGGTTGATGATGAATTTAGAAAGACAGTGTGTTTTCCACTTGACACATGGTGCCATTTGATAGAATTTTATTAAGGTACAATTCTAAACATTTTCTTCATTTGACTGCCTTACACTTGTTTCCAGTACTCCTCATTCAGGCATTTTCCATGAACCTTGTATCCATATGTTTTTACTTTCATCAGTTTTATTGTCTGATATTTAATCTTTGTTCATTCTCTGTATATTCATATCATCTGTTCCACACTCATAAAATTTGCATTTTTTATTTTACTTCATTAATCCTCATCACAGATGCTTTCCTCTTGCACTTCTCTTCTACTGTCTTAGCACTTGCTGTGTTGTGATTTATTTGCATCCAGTAAACTACTGCTGAAAGCTTGGCTGCTCATACAGAATTTCTTAGATGTATGTTAGAGCAAAGCTCTGGAGTTATTCCTGCTTGTACCTATCATGGCTTTATGGTGTTTCTTGTTCATCATATATTATTTACTCTTACTAGTGTTTAAATTTAGGTATGAATGAAAGATGAGAATTTGAAAGACACAGTAGGTATGCATGGTATGTATAGATAAGTATGGATTCATAATACAAAATGTTTTTTAAAAGGTATTCGTAAAATGTGTGCAGCAGTGGATTTAATTGTTGCTAATATCTTGGCAAAAATTGCAAGATATGCCATATGGTATACTTACAGAAGGTTGAGGGGAAATGAATGAGATTGAGAGATAGTTTATAAGATTGAACATAGTAGGAAGTATACATAGTGCAAATAGTTTTATTGATTTGGAAGGGGGTTTATGATGATAGCTTAGATTAAGATTTTGTTTAACATAAATAATGACCAACCTGAATGAGAAAGCATGGAAGTTAAAAGATGATGCTATGAACTAGAATTACTCAAACTGAACTTCTAAAACAGAGGTGTTGTAAACATAGGAATGTGCTTTTTTGTGTCTTATCTAACAGCTGCAACTTAGCATTTTTAATAAGGAATGCTATCCACTTCGTCAAAAGCTCAGGTTATCTTTTTCTTTTTTCCTCTTTTATCCCTTGCTTGTCGTTCAAGGCCTAGGCCTGATGGGGATTCCCATCCATGGCTGAAACTTCTTCATATTCCAGACTTGTTATACAAAATGGGGAAATGATGAATGTGCACAAAAAATGCAACAGATTGTTTCCAGGGGGAAGGAAATGACAAATTTCAAACTCAAAATAGGAAGATGGAAACTTTTATGATAAAACTAAAAGAAAAAACTTTTGGATGTTATTCTAACTTGGGAATATGTTTTACAAGAGTTAGATGTGGAGATCAGCAAGAAAGCAACTAGAAGATATAGTTGAGAAGGTGAGGAGATTGAGAGCAGGTAGAAGAGCATATCTTCATGTGAAGAAACTGAAAAAAGTGAGCATACATAGCAACAAGAACAAAAATACTAAGATGTTTTATCTCATGCAAAAGAGGGTGACTGTATTGTTGAGTGTACTGGGTAAGTTGTATGGGAGAGTGGTGATTGAGAGGGCGAAGGCATGTATAGAACATCAGATTGGAGAGGAACAATGTGGCTTCAGAAGTGGTAGCAGATGTGTGGATCAGGTGCTCGCTATAAAGAATGTGTTTAAGAAATACTTGGAGAAACAGGAGGATTTGTATATGGCATATATGGATCTGGAGGAAGATGTGATAAGGTTGATAGAGATGCCTTGTGGAAGGTCTTAGGAATATATGGTGTGGGAGGAAAGCTGCTAGAAACGGTGAGAAGCTTTTGTCAAGGGTGTTAGGCATGTTTGCGGGCAGGCAGAGAGGAGAATGAGTGGTTCCAAGTGAAGGATGGTGTGTATGATGTCAATATGGCTGTTTAATTTATTTATGGATTGGATGGTAAGGGAGGTAAATGCAAGATACATGGACAGAGGGGTGAGTATGTAGTCTGTAGGGGATGAGGGGGCATAGAACATGAGTCAGTTGTTGTTTGCTGATGATACAGTACTGGTGGCTGATTTAAGCGAGAAACTGCAAAAGTTGGTTTTGAGAACTTTCACAAAAGGAGACAGAAAAGACTGTTGTTGAAAATGTCTAATGTGCACACAAAAAGCAAGATCGAATACTACTGTATTGTATGGTTAAAAACAAAAGAGAAATAAACAAATTAGGAAGAATTCAGAAGCACTTCTTGAGCAAAATTGAGGGGAAGGAACATATGAACTACCATGAAAGGCTGAAAAGAGTTGGAACTACATAGCCTAGAAAGAAGAGAAAGATGTATGATATTCTATGAGTGGCAATGAACTGAAGGTATAATGGAAAGTGTATTGAACCTTAAAGCCGTTTAGCAAGGAAGATAGAGTTATTAAATATGTGAGAATACCATGGAACGTGCCAAAACTAAATCAAACAGAAATGTGCACGACCAGCCAGAAAGCTTGAATGGCTCTTCTGTATACTACCAGAAGAAATGAGAAACCTGCATGGAAAAACTACAGAAACATTTAAAAAAAAACTTGACATGTGGATGAAATCATTCCTAGATGAATCTGGAACGGATGATTGTGTATATTGAAGGTAAGCAGCAGAGAGGAATGGTATTCATCATCAAGCAAGATGTTCGTAGAGCGCTATACAGTAGTCCTGCCTTTTAGCAAAATCTCGTTGAAGGTACACACACACACACACACACACACACACACACACACACACACACACACACACAGACTCTCTGTCTCTATCTCTCTGTGTGTGTGTGTGTGTGTGTGTGTGTGTGTGTGTGTGTGCATGCTAAAACAACCATTTTGGCAAGATCTTATTGTAGGTATTCACAGGTTTTCACTCTTGTTTATCCATGTAACTATGTAACATTCTCTCTCTTGTGTATTTGGAACTCTTTCTCTCTCTCTTGAGAGGGAGGAGGAAGTATCATAGTTGGAAGTTACATCCTGCAGTATGTTCACAACTTTTATGCTTCTATAATTGAATGTAATCATGATTTGAAGTTCTTATTTTACTCAGAAAAATAAATGTTTTCCAGAGAGGAGCTAGTAGTAACAGAACCTCATGAGCCAATTAAACATGGTGACATCATTCAAATTGTTCATGGCCTTACATCTCGTGCCCTCAATGCTCATGATGTTGCAGCTGCTATGTCACCACACAACCAAGAGGTAGGTATCCACTCTTATGCATGGGAATATAAATTAGTCAGATTTTTTCAAACGAGTTCACAATTTCCTGTGTAGCACTAGGAACAAAGAATGGCCTCATTTGCTTAAATCTATTCTGTAGCTGCCTTATATAATGCACTGAAACCAGAGACCCATGTCTATAACCAAGCCCCACAGACCTTCCCTTGACCACTTCATATGTTCTGGTTTATCCCTGATGATAGGACACCTCCTCCTTTATATCTCATTGCTCCAGTTCACTCTATCCCTTGCACACCTTTCACCCACTACATGTTCAGGCCATGATAATTCAAAACATCTTTCACTGCATCATTTTTATTTCCATTTCAGTCTCCTCTTCCTTGCTTCCTCCATCTCTGACATATATCTTTAGAGTCGGTCTCCCTTCACTCATCATCTTCATATCTCCAAACCAATTCAGCACATCCCGTTTAGCTCTTTGTCATACCCAGTTTACTAAAATGCCTCTCTCTTACACTGTCAGCCCATACACAATCAACACTCCTTACTCCACATGTCCTCAAGCATTTCACTTCAGAAACATCTAAACTCTTATGTTCTTTTCTGTTTAGGACCCACGACTTGCATACATACAGCACAGTTGGAACCCCAATACCATCAGCCATACCTGTCTTTACTTTCACATACAGGGACTTTTCTTTCCACATACTCCTCAATGAACTTAGGACCTTTGCCTCCTCACCCACCCTATGATTCACTTCAGCTCCCATAATTCCACCCATTGCCAAGTTCACTCCCAGATCTCTAAATCACTCCATTTTCTTCAAGATATTTCCATTCAAACTCGCTTCCAAACCAACCTGTCTTTCCATCTCTGTTAAACCTCATAACCTTAGTTTTAGTCACATCATATTACCTTCTTTTCACACACTTTCCTAAACTCGGACACCAGCTTCTGCAGGTTCTCAACTGAGTCTGCTACCATGGCCGTGTCATCCGAAAACAGCAACTGGCTCACTTCCCAAGCTCACACAGTGTAGACCACTCCCTCCCTCCAAGACCCACCTTCAAGTGGAACCACTCATCCTCTTCCCTTCTTTCTCTCTCTCTCACACACACACACACACACACACACACACCTTACCCTCCCAATGAGAATTTCTTGCTGCCTATGGTAGCTTTCCTCCCACACCATATATTCAAATCACCTTCCACAAGGTATCTCAGTCAACCCTATCATATGTTTCCTCCAGATCCATGAATGCCACATACAAGTCCATCAATGTTTCTTAGTATTTCTCGAGAAAATTTTTCAAGGGAAACCCCTGGTCCACACATCCTCTACCACTTTTAAAGCGTTATTGCTTCTCCTCAGTTTGATGCTATGTGCTTGCTACTATCGTCTTGGTCACCTCTCTCCCATGCAATTTACCAGGTATACTGAAGACTTGTACCTCTGTAAATTAAGCATTCACTTTTGTCCTCCTTGCCTTTATATAATGGCACTGTACAGGCATTCTGCCAGTCTTCCAGCAACTCACCCTGAGCCATACATTTTGAAAATCCTGAATAACCAGTCAACAACATTTACTCTGTTTCTTGACAAATTCAGCTCTAGTCTTATCCACTCCAGCTTCCTTGCCACACCTCATTTTACACAATGTTTTCACTGCCTCTTTTAACCAAACCATTTCCCATGACTCTCCTTAACTGTATACCTCCATGTCCCAAACATGCCACATCTGCCACTCTTCATCAGACACACTCGACAGTCTTTCAAAATGCTCACTACATCTCTTCTTTACCTCTTCCTTGACCGTTACCACTTCCCCATCTGCTTCCCTGACTGTTGCTCCCATTTTCTCTCTTGTTCTCCTCACTCTATTTACTTCCAAACAATTTTTATTGTTTTTCCTGAAGTTTGGCAATAGTCTCTCACTCTGTTTCTCATATGCCCTTTTTTTCAGCCCTGGTGCCATCATCTTTACCTCTCGCTGCTTTCTCATGTTACTCAAACTCCTTCCCTGCCGATAGCACCCATACATCTCTCTCTTCTCTTTTGTTAGTGAATTTATTTCCTCATCCTGCTGCTTGTTACTTATTTCTTAAATGCTCACACCCTACTTCCATATGCCACACTTCACCTGCTCAGATGAGCAGTGTCTCTCTAGATAACATTTAATCTCCCCTTACTCCATTTCTCACCCAGTCTCTTGGTATTTTTTCACACAAGCTTCTTTTCTGAAGCTACCACAAGCTTTCACACTCTCCACCAAGAAGTGATCAGACTTCCCACCAGTTGCCCTTCTCAGTACATTAACATCCAGAAGTCTCTACCTTGCATGTGTATCAGTTAGTACATAATGCAGTAATTCTCACTAAACATTAACTCCACTCACCCACATATACTCAAGTATGTACTTTTGTAGAAACCAGGTATTCTTAATCACCAGTCCTTTTTCAGTAACTGGTTTGATAAACTGTTCATCATTCTCACTTACACTGGCTACCCATTCCCCCAGTTAGACCCTCAGCTGCTACATCGTCTATTCTTGCATTCAAACCACCCACCACTGATACGGGATCACTTGCATCAAAATGGCAAACACGCACACTTGGCTCTTCTTAAAACACTTGCGTCTCTTCCTCACTCCCCTTATTATGAGGTGCATAAGTACTGACAATGATCCACCTCTCATAATTCTCTTGGATTCTCACTCATTTCAATCTGGAACGCACT
The DNA here is from genome assembly GCA_032273725.1 of Panulirus interruptus. Classification (NCBI taxonomy): domain Eukaryota; kingdom Metazoa; phylum Arthropoda; class Malacostraca; order Decapoda; family Palinuridae; genus Panulirus; species Panulirus interruptus. Next base: position 3,505 of record JAUTYZ010741670.1, on the reverse strand, counting down.
TCCTTACAGTTTGTAAGACATTCCTACAACTCCTCTTCCAGGAGTGCCACCCACTCCTTTGCTCTTGGCCTCACATTAACCCAAGAATATACCCTTTGAACATTCTCAAACCATACTTCCCCCTTCCCCTTGAGTTTAGTTTCGTTTGGAGTCAGAACATCCAGGTTCATCTCCCATAAACCTCTCAAGAAATGACATGGAGCTCACTAGGGAAAATTTCCAACTCTTCTTGAAGCATCAAAGGAATTTGCACATTCTGAGTACAAGACAGAAACAGGACTGATACTTCAAAAGTTCAAGTTATGATGACATGAACTCACTTCTGTTGAACACAGCCATAGAATAGTATGATCTGCAGAGGTAAATGTTGGATCTAATTGAGAACTTTAAGAGAGAAATAATACATGATTATACTGTTCAGAACTGTCTCCCATCTGGATTACTACTATATCCAAAAATCACCATGCTTTGGCTAGAGAAATTGAAGTGGAAAAATCCAGAGGTTCTCTACTAACCACATTGACTTAGTAAAACATCTGAACTGCCTGAACAAGCTAAAAGCTCTAAAACTGTGCATACTAGAAGTAGATTTGGGAGATAAATCATTTTTTAATACTGAACTGAATCTCTCACCATAGTGAGGGAAAGTCGGGAACAAACAGACAATAGCCTTATCAACACTGATCCATCCTCTAGCTGTTGTGTATATTGTATTGAAAAGACTACCATCCACAGACTACTTCATGGTTTACCTTACCCACTTCACATACCCTAGTTGAGCCCATTTATAGTATGTATGTTGCTTCCCACATACAACACCAATCAAATTGATTCCATCCCATGCATGCTTCTTTTCCTCCTTAGTGTTCAGACCCCCAATACCCAAAACCTTCTTCTCTCCATCCTTCCATCTCCTTGATCTGCCTTTCCTCCTTGCTTTCTCCATTTCTGACATGGATCATTTTAATCAGTCCATCTTTTCTCTTCCCTTCTAAATGTCTAAGCTATTTCAGCACAGCCCATTTGTTAAACTGTACTTACTATCTCACTTCTCTTACATTGTCATCCCTTAAACGATCAACTCAACCCACACCACAAATGCATTTTGTTTCCAGTACACCAAACCTTTTCCTTTCTTTTGCACTAAAAGCCCAAGACTCTCATCCAAACAATACTGTCAGGCCTACTATACCTTCAGAGAAACGAATCTTTACCCTGATAGACATGGGGAAATACTGGAAAGACAATTCCTAGCCAGAATATCTAAATAAATTCACTGAATGATAGTGAAACATCAGGAAAAATAGCAAAGATGTAAGGAGCCCCTACCTGTTTGACCTACTACCAGGAAATATTAGGAACATCTTGGCAAGACCAGTGGACTTTTCCAAAAGGGAGCAGTCCAGCTTCCTGTAGGTTTACCACTCCAATCTGCAGCAAGGAAGCCGAATTGTAGACAGAGCTGTGGGGTTCAAAAACAGCCCACAAAACATGCATGAAGAGTATGCAAGTTATAGGTGAAAAATTTAAAAAGTAGAAAGCCTACATTTAGTATTTTGCACTGTCAATTGTTTTTGGACATACCTGTTATATAACTAAAATACTAAAACTCTTTGTTAACGAATGACATGAAATAAGCCACTAAATTCAGGTCTACAGAAACGGTTGAATTTTAGTTTTGATGGAATTGCATCTCTTCAGGGAAACCAAGCATGAGAACGAAAGTCCATTTCATCAGCAAGGATAGTTGCCGTTCCCCAAGATGGGGCCTAACTAACGAACAGTTACGAATAAATTTAACACATTTACATCCATTGCTGTCTAGAAACAGGAAAACATGTAGAGTGTCAAGATAATACAAAGGATTATTTGTTTCAATTTCAGAGGAAAATGAGTAATTTTATTTACAAACTGTTAATCCTCTAAAGGAGCAAAAAAGAAAAAAAAGTGTTAGCATTGCTTAGGAAAGAGTCATAAGCCAGAACCAAGATATCTCTCTGTAATGGAAAATGTTTAGCCTCTTGGTATGGCATTGCTGTTTCTTTGGAAATGGAATGAGAGCACACAACAAATGCAAGGTAATAGGGTGGGTAAGATGAGTTGGGCAAGGGAACTGGGAGAGAAAGGTGTAGTGAATGGTGAAATTATGATAATTTCCATTAACTTTCTTTAACTTCTTTCCCCCCAGGTTGGATCATATGCAAATGTGAATTCTCTGGTTTTGCTTAACTAAGGTTTTCCAATTCAATCCTAAAAGTAGGTAGATTAATGATATTGCTACATATTGTACCCTGATAGGGATGTATATCTGTGTTTTCAGATGTTTATCGTCAAATTAGGGCATTATAACTTAGTCATTAATTTACTCCTGATTTATTTATGAGATTTACTAATAATTTTTTCTTTACCAGGTTGCTGCTTACATAGACTACAATGTGTCTATGCCAGCTCAGACTACATGGCGAATAGAGCTTTTGAACAGTGAACTGACAGATGGGTATTGGCATGCTGTGGAGAGCCAGGTAAGCACCCATGTGTTAAAGGTGTAATAATGTGTATACTGTATTCAAATGAAGAGGTGATGTACACTTAATTATCGCTTAAAAAGATTTTTTGCTTTGTATTCTGAAGATTATTAGGATTATTTTGCGGGTTAAGACGTTAATTGGATATGAATTAGATGTTACCACTGAGATTGAAAAGGTAAGATCATTTCTGATGAGTTATTTTTCTTAATGTGAGGGTCATAAAAGAATTGACATGCTTGAGTAACAAGTTTTATCTATGTTATTGTTCACTCCATTCCCACTTACATGGATGGATCAAGCACATACAGCCTTCTAGCTCACTTGCACACAGCATCAACCAATGTCTAGTGTACATATATCATTTTGATTAGTTTCTCATGTCTTATGTTGTACATGGACATTCGGTCCTAAAAGACTTGTTTTATTACACTACCATTAATTTCTTCACTTTACACATTTTCATTCCTTTTCTGTTTTAATGGTAACTTTACCTGATCTATAGAAAGTAAGGGTTTATATCTATACATCAGAGTTGGGACAGTTACCTCATTATGCAAGCTTCTTGTGCTGTTTACACAAATCTTGCTTTTCACTAGAGTTCTTAGTGCAACTCGCATGACTTTTCATAAACTTCAGTCTTTCCTCCACCACTCTTACAGATCACTTCCCAGTATTAATTCTATTCATTCACAATTAATCTTTCTCCATTTGGACAGATGCAACATACTGAATACCTCTGTTTTTCAAAAACAAGAATATTGCTCCTCTTTACTCCCCATAGGAAAACTACTAAATATTGCAAGGAGTTTTTACTAGGAGAATAAGGCATAAGTCCAAGTAGGAAGGGAGGGTGAGTGATTTCCAGCATAAGTGGATCTGTGTTGATGATAGGTGATGTTACCATGGCTATTTGATCCATTTATGGGCAGTGCGGTGAGGGAGGTAAGTGCAAAGATCTTAGAAAGAGGGCCCGCCTC
>JAUTYZ010741231.1:0-13384 GCA_032273725.1 Panulirus interruptus | reverse complement strand
TCAAATCTTTATACATCTACTATAAACAGCAATCACTGTATTAGAAGACAAAATTCAATTGACTACTACTTAAAGTATAAAATATTCAATCTATTCAGTGAACATAATGGCTTACATCTGAGTTCTCTAGCTGATCACTATTTCCTGATGGGGCATCAGATATGTTGAAATTGTGTAAAGGTAGTGTTTCCAACCACTTCAGCATTGGCTTTTCTTTAATCTCTGATTTTACTATTGAGGAGTCAATGTATACCTCACGGAACTTTTCTATCCTCTGTGATGCCTCATCCCAGTTGAGTGGCTGTAAAAACACAGCAAAAGTAGAAAAACCATACATTATTTTCATTGGATCAAAGAAATAAAAAATTTATTAAGAATGCAAAGATACACAATATAGTTTATCAATCAAAAAACTATGATGGGTAAATATATCTATAACTTAGTATCTGCCAATATTTTACTTGTAATGAAACAGTCTTGGAGCTGAACACCAGCATTACAGTCTATTTGATATACTTGTTCTACAAAATCAGCTTTTGATTTCATTCTATGCATCTTCCTTTTGCCAGACATTATGGCACCATTTATGTAATAAAGATCTCATTAAGAACAGTGTTTAATGGGTGACAGAAGGCACTTTATTTCATCTCTAAGATGTATATAAGATTAAGATAACAGAACCTTATAAATCTGAACATAAAATGACTGTAATGAGCTTCTCTAAGGATCAGTCCCATGAGTGTAATTCACATATTAGCACCCCTTGTGCCCTGTGCAAAAAAATCTGAAAACTGTTATTAATTATAAGACATGTGTTGAATAATCTGAAACCTTTTGTTGAGATGGTCTACATGCAATTCTCACCCCCTCACTGACCACTTACTCAATATGCATCATGCAAATTTCACTCCCTTTATTGGCTGATGACAATACATCCATTATTGGAAGGAGTTTTAGTATTTCTTTGTACCTGAGGGTACATGCCACAGATTCAAACTTGCCAGTTCTGGAAGGTAAATGCCCACTCACCCAGGCTGAATGGGGGTGTGAGTGGGCATGCAACATCCTGCACTGCAAGGATCTTGTACTTGACAGATTCTGAGTGATCCAATATGTCATCAGCCAGAAAATCCATTAAAATCATTCTTGCCTGGAGTTCAGATCCAGCAGAATCACAAGTAGATATGAATAAAACCTACAAGTGATTCGAAAAACTCTTTCTGAATATAGCAATATACACAATACATACTTCGTGAATACCATCAGATCCATATCTCTTATTATACTTGTCATAATGGGGTTCCTCTAAGACTAGACCAAGCCCTGGCGCAATGGGAACATCCACACGGTCCTTGCCCCAAGCTCTGGGAATGATGTCAGCACTAGCCAGTCCCCTACTGATGGCCATTGCCAAACCAATCATTTTGCGAATCTGATGCAGCATGAAACTTTGACCTGCGAAAATATAAATAAGAACACTGTAAATATAAATGCAATTCCACCCTTAAAGTGAGTTATACAAACCAAAAAACTATTTGCCTCTAAGGCTGTGTCCCACAAGCTATAAGAAACATCCATGGATCTCTAGGGGTTAGGAGCCTCTAACCCTGTCATTCTGGTGAGGTTTATGTCTCTTACCCTTCACAGATCACCTAAACAGCAGTCACAATAATAGTTTGACTCAGATTTCCCCTCCAATCTGCAGCCAACATACAGCAATGATATCATATCAAACCACTAACTGCCAGGCTGCACAGGCCAGCTACCCCATGATTCCCAAGCCAAGGACGTCACCCGCGCAGTAACTCCCATCAGATACAAAATGTTTTTTTGAAAGAGAGGGAACGGTAAGGCAGGAAATATGAACGGAAATTTATTCAAGAGCCACTTCCCTGGAGAGAAGTTTTTCATTCTTCAAAACATCCTTTTCTTTCTAAGGTCAGATTGTTATGCAAGTTATGAGAGCATAACAACATGAAGGTGGAAGATCTGTGGAAAACTTCTTTGCCAGGAAAAAGATGACCACAGATATACCCAAAGCACTATCTTATAGTATCTTACTGATCCTCCACCTCGGATGAGGAAAGCCCAATGCCCATAAAATTGATCCTTGGTATCCAGACTAAGGGATGTTGACAGAGTGTTGAAGGAATGTCAAATCCTTTGGAAAACTCATACAGGAAAAGCTTCCTCAGAAAAGCTAACAAGGTAGTACCCTATTCACATGACACTAACAAAGATGTTATATTAAGCCAGAGAAAAAAGGTCTTTAACTCTTTCACTGTGCCAAGCCAATTTCATGGCAAGGCATAATACAGTGTGCTGAGCCACAACTGTGACTTTGAACCTTCACATCCTAATTCCCAGCTGATGTAAGGTTTTGTCTCATCCATGGTTGTCATTAGCAGCCTAACAACAAAGCTGTAAAAACATATCATGCATCACAGTCAGCTATAAATCATATAAGAAAGAGTAACTGTGTTATCATGGTAGAAAGCTAAGTTTATGCAGCAACTACTATAGTCAATTTCGCAATAAAAGAAACAATACCTCTTGTATTGTTGTTTATATCCTTGATGAATATAAGCTATTTTGACATAAATCAAACATAAAATCCTGCTACAGGAGAGGTTGGCAACCCTGTGCATATGTGCCAAAGGTGGCAAGCAAACAAATTGTTTTTTGGCACCTAAATTCACAAGAAAACCACATGGATACTTATTTTGTATGGATCAGCCAACAGCTAAAGGCAACTTTTGCCCATTTTCTTATTGATGGGGACAGGGGAGAAAGAATTCAGCTCATGTATCTCCTGCGTGTCAAAAAAAGCGACTAAGAGGGGCGGAAGCTGGGGGCTGGAAATCCTCCCATCTTGTATTACCTTCCAAAAGAAGGAACAGAGGAAAGAGCCAAATCAGGATCTTTTCTCCTCAAAGGCTCAGTCATCTGTTCTGGACATGGGAAAAGCAAATAAGTATGAAAGAAAAAAGAATTATTGCTGCACCAAGAAAAATTATATAGAAAAAGAGTATGGTTTGTCATTGCTTAAAAAAGGTGGAACACCCACTTTTTGAAGAAAGGGAGATTGAAAATTTCAATATCTAATCTTTAGAAAACAGTTTACATTCCACAACTGGAGTGCAATGAGTGATGTTTCTTTATTTTTCTAGTAGCTGAAATCAACATGCAATAGTCGTATGTATATATATTACTGTATTATGAGTTCACTGTAGCCATATTTCTTTACTGAAATCCTAAGATTTTAGTAAAAAGCATACATTCTAATTAATATATACTGTTTTCTTGGAAGGACATACAGTGTATCACTCACATGCAAGTACACTAATAACGTTCAAGAAATCCCAGCTTACTTACTCTTCCCCTGGACAGCAGTAACTATCTTTATGGTGTTGACCTTTATCTGGCTGGAAGGGTAATGATGAAACTGGCAACTGAATTAAAATCAACTTAGAGAAGACATCATAATAACATTTGCCAAACAAAGTCTTTAAACACAATCCCATCATATGTACACCCATCTGAAACCACACTCCCCAGACATACTTTCTCCTCTATGCCCTTGATGCAGCCCATCTCTACAACATTACAAATACCGACTCAACATACAGTAAGACACCTCATTCCCAAGATGGAAATTCCATACTGAAGACATGGAACACTTACTCCTACACTGTCTTGCACTCTCCTTACAGACATACACACATCAAACGCTTTGACCTACAGTCCCATCTAGTGGACATGGCTGGCTTCCTGAATGCCACAGTAATTCCACAGAAAGGGTCTCTGGGACAGGGAAGTAGAGGATAAAGTACAAGGCTTTGCAAGGGGAAGGTGATCTAATCATACTGCTGCAAACTCTGTGTTTCTCCTCGGCCTTGTCCAATCAAACTTAAAAAGATAAAAGGGTCCAGCAGCATAGTTTAATGCTCTTTCAGCTGATGCTGGAAGTAAGTCATCGCCCCAAGAGAAAATATGAATACATCAATATCAAAAAAAAAATATAAAGTAGGACCCCTAGCAATAACCCAGCAGATATATTACTCATCTTTGTGTATCAGACTCTATGATATATTGACAAAACTGCAAGAGAATTTTTTTCTTATACCTACTTGTCATTCCAATAAAACAAGGTTGTATTAAGAACAGAAGCTCAGCCTATGAGGACATATCAACACTTGACTCCTTATGCACTGGAGTTCTTTAGTTATGGAGACTGTTGCCATGGCCACCCCTTTGAGGGAGTTCCAATTGGAACATGCATCAGAGATATAGATACAATTAGACAGATAGATAGATAGACTCCTTATGCTGGTCTTACTCCACAAAGAAATAGGACAGGAGGGGAGGATTTCTAACCCTCTGCTTCTGGCCCTCTTAGCTGCCTTCTACAACACATGCAAGAGATACCGGGTTAATATTTCTTCTTCCCTATACCCAGGGAAAAGAGAGCTGAAATTTTGCTACAAAGGACTAAAAAGACATTAAGAGTACATATGTTTGATGATGAAAAAACATAAAACTGCAGACTTACTACGAACAGTACACATATACCTTTAATTTTGATGCTAATCCACTCTAAGCCTTCACGTTCAAATGGTTCTCCACAGTCTATATCCATAATGTATCGGTTAGCACTGGCATCCTGGGCTTTCCTGCAAGAAGAAACACATCTCTTTACATCTAATGTGCCTACTCTCACATTTTAATAAAGGATGGATTACACAGAATCTCCTTCAAACACTGCAGTCATCAAGCATTTCCTCAAATTCAAAGATGCACATTTCTTAAGCATTCGTTTGCTAAAATCAGATTTCCTCATCTTTGAATTTGCACATCTACCCACTCATCTCTAAAATTTTATTTATCCTTGCTGTATTCTCCTTCTACCATTTGTTTTCCATGCATGCCAAAGTTGTTATAACAATGAAACCTTAACCTGGCTAACAACTCTGTTTATTCCTTATCCACTCCAAACATGCCTTTTTCCTCACCAAGTCAACTCTTTAACATTTTTCTTGTTTTATGACTTGTACTCTTTACCTTTTAAAATTGTAGCTTTTGAGGTCTGAAAAATATTTCTCTCCAAGGAGGTATTTTTTAAACAAAGAGATATCTCTTGGATATCAAGGGGGTTAGGACCTTTCAACACTCTATATAACTGGTGGGAAAGTACTAGCTTTCCCTACTCTCACAAACCACTATCCCATGGTAGCAGCAGTTTGCTTGTTTCAGGCCTGCCTTTTAACAATTACAGTCTGTCACAGTGATAATGTCATTAACCCACTCAATCCAGAGGATTGATCCACCAAGCAACTCAAAATTTGCAGATCACGTGCATCAGCCTAAAAGTGGCCACCAATGGTACAGAAAAAAGTTTTTTGAAAAGAGAGAGGGGAAGACAGAGCAAGCTAAGGACAATTTTTCATGCTGAATACGAATCTGGGATTGAAATACTGTTTGGCGGTCAGTAAGGCCTGTAATTGATGATTAAATTTTAAGAAGATTGTGTCATTATTCTTTTCGTATTTATCGGGTAACTGTCAGCTAGGGGAAGCATTATGAGATATTTTCCATGATTATTTTAAGTATAGAAACATTTCATTATGTTATATTACATTTTAAAAAGAAAAAGTTTTTAAGCTATAAAATACCCTGAACTATTACATGCAATTTTTTGGAGGGTACTAGATCTGCTTGAAAACCTAAGTATGAGGAGTATTATTCATGCTAAATATGAATCTTGGGGTTGAAATATTGTATGGGGGTTAGTAAGGACTGTAATTAATCACTACATTGTAAGAAGATTGTGTTATTATTCGTTTCGTATTCATCGGGTATCCGTCGACTACGGGAAGCATTATGACTATTTCAAGGTTTAAAAGAAAAAGTTTTCTGGGCTAAAAAATACTCTGAACTATTACTATCACTCTCATTTGTTCTCCTCCCAAAACAGTTTCTTATTCTCCCTGAAGTTCATCAATCATTTTTCACCTCATCTCTCATTTGCCTTCTTTTTGTTCCTATGGCTTTCCCATAACATTCTGCTTTCTCTTGTACACCCCCCAACCACTCACTCTTCTCGTCAACCTTTCTTTTCAATTCCTCTTTCATAGGAGCATACTTCAGATATTCTTAACCTCTACACTTATTCCTGGGAACTGGGGAGAAGGAATACTACCCATGTATCTTTTGCATGTCATCTAAGATGACAAAGAGAGGTACATGCAGTAGGGAACTGGAAATCCTCCCTTATTGTATTGATATTTTCCAAAACAGGAAACAGAGGCAGAAGGTAAGCAAGGATTTTTCCTCTAAGCCCCAGTCATCTATTATCAACACAGCCTCACTAAGGCAGGAAATAGCAAACAGACATAAAGTCAAAGAATGACTTTATCAAAAGGGAGATGCACACACAAAAGAAAATAGTCAACACATATATATGGACAACAAACACATCTATTATATTCTTTGATTGTTTTAGTCAGGGGTTAAAACTTTTGACTCTGATACCAACTGGATTACTAATGAGTAGATATATTTTCTAGAAGACCAGAACCCAATATGATTAAGTCATAAAACAAGTATACTGTCATGTGTTGTAAGAAAGACATAATTCATATTGGAGTTCTTAAAAGGTCATCTATCACATGCAACTTAACTCATCACCCTGTCACCATAAGGACATGAAACAATAACAATATCCATCCAATGAAAAATAAAACTTTGAGACATTTTACAGAAAACTATTATCAAGATAAACAATAAACTGGTAAAACTCACTTCCGGGCTGTGAAATTGTGAAAATTGTGAGTGCCCTTATACAAATGCAAAGTTGCTCTAAGCTCTTCTAAAACCTCTGAAGTTATTCGATATTCTTCTTTCGCCACCTGCAAATAAAAAATTGACTCATTATATGTGGCCTTCAAGGCAAATTACCTGATTCTATATAAATCCTGTCTACATCATGTAGCCCTTTCCTGGTTTAAGGAACTGTGGTGCAAGCAAATCAATCCTTTATTTCCTTTTATTATTATCTTCTTTCGTATCCACAGAGAGACCAAATACAGCGTAATGTGTCAAAACTGACTGCGGACACATCACCTTATTGTCTTCTCTATCAAGCCTTTCAGTCATTCTAAACTAAAGCTTGACATTATACATTTGTACAATCAACAAATCTTCCAGCTATCATCTACTCATACTCTGTTGGCTCAAAACATCTGGGCTCCTTACATCTGGTCTCTAAGAAAATTTACCCAACTTTCATCTTTCTTATGCCTACCCAGCCTACTCTTCTACCTTATCCATAACACAACTGGGTCTTTAGAAGAGGGCATACATGCTAATCCTTGGCCAATCTTACACCATCACCCATCAACACTAACCCTCCTGACTCTCTCTCTTTCCATTATCTTGACTGCAATTGATAATCCAAGATGAAAATACTGCATCATCCTCACCACAATTACCTCCTGCCATCTGAGATCCCTCATTCATCAATTACAGTTCTGCACTACAACCACATAAAAACCCACATGAGTGTAGAACCTGCTATAAGAGCAGCCCCATCCCAGTCACTGAATATTTTGTACATTGTGCATTAACCTCCACCTTTATATTAATGTAAAGTCTGTCTGTTTAACACCTCCCTTCCACCACACTGCTCAATACTGTATGAATTTTCTGTGCATACCTTCAGCCTCTGACCTTAATCAATTCAATACAAGTAAACTATCAGAAAGCCCAATAAGCCAACGCGATTGTGCTTGTCAGTTCCTGCTCCCTGGACCAGGTTGCTGCCTTTCCTTTCTGCCTAATGTACATAAGGGTTGCTGGAACTCGATCCATGAACAAGAAACATTTTATCAATCTCTCACATAACATTTGCCAACACATAATTCACATCTTGCTCTATCTTAGACCACAAATTTTCTTCATCCCTGGTGATGGGGGAGAAAAAACTATTCAAGTATCTCTTGCATGCTTACATAAACAAATAACACGGGTAGGATCAGGGGGCTGGAAACACTCCCTTTCTTATATCATCACCTTCAACAAAAGAGGAAGAGAAGGAGCAGCTAAGTGAGGACTTCACCTCAAGGCTCAGGCTGAGGTGTCCGAATATGAAAGGATGTAACCAGTACGATGAGAAGGGAGAAACAGATGCTATGTTTGTTAAGCAGAACCTGGATGTTCTACCTCTAAGTGAGACTAGGTAGAAGTGGAAAGAAGAAAGGTTTGGGAATGTTTAAGGGTTAAAGCCTGGGGTTAGTGCTTTTCTAACAATATCCATGATTTCCAAGTCCTCTCCCCACCCATTTTACAGAGTGGCCTCCTCTGTGAATACACTCTTGAACTTATTCAGCTTCTCATACATTTACTTGTTGTCTTCAATAGTTCTAGCTTTTCTTCCATACCATATATTCATAACACCTTTCACAAAACATCTCTGTCAACCTTAATATATGCCTTCTCAAGAGCCATAAATGCCACATACAAATCCATCTGTTTCTCTTAGAATTTCTCAAGCACAATCTTCGAAGCAAACACTTCCTTGCAAGCATTAGCACTCTAGCATTCAATGACTGTTCTAGCTCTACCATTTATTTCCTCCATTATTTTTCTAAATATCTAAATAATTACTAGTTCATAATTTAGTTAAGAAAATACTGAAGTAAAGCATTTAACTCCAAAGCATACAAAAACAAGCAACAATATTTGGCAATTTTTTTCTGTTTTATATAGCATGTATGATCATCCAATATGAATGAACAGGTGTGATTTAGTTTGACTTAATACAGGCACTCAGCACAAAAGAGCGCTAAATATCATCTCAAACAAATGATGAAAGAAAGTGATATGAGTGGGAATGTAACGATCTGCAGCTGAATTGTCTACTCTGTGATTGCATGGGAGTGAAATGACCTTACCTTCATATTGTAATCTGTAATCAACGTTGATACCCCTGTATTAAGACTCATATTAGGATAGATGTTTCTGAACCACGGTTTGACTATGTTTTAGTTTGGTTTAACGAATATATGTAAAGGTTTAGAATAAGAGGGATAATGAGTGAGAGGTTAACGATGAGGTGAGCTGTGAGGGCGAGATTCAGGATGAAGTGGATAGTGAAGGTAAAGTTCAAAATGAGGTGGACAGTTACGGTGGGGTTTTAGGATGAGTGGAACAATGAGTGTAATGTTAGGATGAGGGGAACACTTGAGTGTAATGTTAGGATGAAGGGAAGCGATGAGGGGTGAGGTTTATATGAAGGGAGTCAGTAAGGATGAGGTTTATAGGATGTGGGAAAGACACAGAGAACACACTCACTCTCTCTCTCTGAAGTAGGAGCCATTCCATCAACAACAGCTTTTCATCTTGCCCTGACCACCTCATAAATTTAGGAGCTGGAGCTTCTATAATTGGAGGAGGCGAGGCGTGAGGACCCCTAAGGGCGTGTCCACGACACCGTTTCACCAGCATGTATTATCAAGGGGGAGTCTCGGTGCGTAGGAGTGCCGGTGCCAGGCTGGTGGCATACTGGGAATCATCGGCGGTCGGTTCCACAGACAGGGTTAATGATATATGGCTCTCACGCCGCCTGGGACTTGAAGACAACAGGTAGCGGCCGTCTATGACGAGTGGTGACGTACTTTGGTATTAACGCCCTGGTAAGATCCTAGCTGGAATTCTGAGCACCAGATGCCAGGCTGGTGTTCTGCCTCAGATGTCAGTCGGTCAGTCAGTCGTCCAGGATAGTGTTGTTCTGCCTCCGGTCAGTCAGGTCCTTCTTGGTGTTCAACCCCCAGACGTTAGTCATGTCCTGCTTTGATACTCTGTACCTCAGAAGCCACTGTAATACTCATTGACTCAAGCTCCATTCATCCCATTGGTTGATCTGTAGGAAGGGAGTTCATTAGAGACATCTTCCTCTGCACTTGAGGTGTTGCAGATGAAGTCCTCATCCCGTCGGAAAAGGAGAAACAGTGTTTGCTGGCGTTCGTGATGGCACAAAGGAGGGCCGGTGTACATTCTGTACAAGATTTATTTTTATCCGGGAACATCCCTAGCCTGGGTCTGATCACAGAGTGAGAACAAACACCTCAGCTCTGCTGGACAAACATTGATTACACCCTACGGGTGGTTTCTTTGTACCGTCATCGCGTGCTAGTTGCCAATTATAATTACCGGTTGCAGCAAGCTACGTGGGTTTTAAGTTATATTTACGGGAAGTAATCGTGACAGCTAGAATCGATGAGTGCAAATAAGGCCGTTGTTCGTCTGTCCCTGACTTTACCTCGCGAAGCAATAGGAGAAACAGTTGTGCATGAATATGAAATATTCATAAAGAACATACGTATGTCGTATTCCTAGCAATCGCCTGATGACTAGAACCTTTTCCAGTAATCCTTCCATTCTGATCTGTGTCTATAGAAGGTGAAAATTGGGTTATGGATTTATCGTCTAACGAACGTCAGGCGGCCGCGTTCATAACTACAACGCCAACTTGGGTGATCAAGAACACCTCTCACTCACAACGCACCCTCCCCTCAATCTTATCCTCAAAGCTAACCACTAGCATATCTTATCCCTACCATATCTTATCCCTACCTTATCTTATCCCTACCTGTTTGACGAAACCGCGTGCCTAGTATGTTTAGGTTGGGGAACCAAGGAGCTGAACTTTTGCAATAGCATTGTAGTGTATTAGGAAGATTTCTTTGGTAGTCTATACTTACCATAACGTATTATTCATTTGATGATATATGGTACTGCGTTTGATGATACAACGATACGTTGCTGTATTTGATGATATATTGAAATGTTTGTGCATTTCATGGTACAAATACATGTTGATGTATTTGATGATATATTGAAATGCACATTTCATGATACAAATATTTTGCTGCATTTGATGATACATTGATATGTTACTGTATTGGATGACACAATGACTTGTAGCTGTATTTGATGACATAGTAGTGTTGCACCATTTGATAATACAATAACATATTGCTATATATGATGATATAACATATTGATGTATTTAATTAGCCAATAACTTATAGCTGCTTTTGATAATATGATATAATGCTGTGTTCTTTGATGCAATGGCTTGGTGATGTATATGATGATTATATGTCATGTTTCTTTATGATGCAACATGTAGCGCTGTTTTATGATGCAACATGTTACAGCATTTGATCATGCAAATTGTAAATATACTTGATAATACAAAATGTTCCTATGTTTGATGACAGATGTTGCTATAATTGATGATAACAGTGGCATGATGGTCTATTAGATAATACAGTAACGTTTTGCTGTATTTTTCTGCATTTAATGATACCAGTTACCGGCGCATTTGATAATGCAGCATCGTCTGGGAAGATGTTCCTCGGAACAGGTCACGTTAATCTTAAACAGTTCCCTTCTTCTTTAGTTTACCTTGTTTGAAGAAAGACATACTGTAGATACGTAGAAAGGAGAAAGAAGATGATTCCCTAACTGATAAAACAAATCCTCTACGAGCCATCCAGACACCCTAAACACATTTAGCTTTGCAAAGAGAAGGTTAGGAGATAATTTTATACAAGCAGTATGAAATCATCAAAGATTTTGCAAGATTTTAAGATGCTACATAAGGCTTATATTGTCTGATTTCGCTCGTAGTAATGGATACAGACTCGTAGACAAACGTTTTACTTAAAAAAAAAGTGGTTTGTACACAGGAAAGATAACCACCTTAGGGCTTAAGGCCAAGTGGATTAAGTTTTGAGGTCAGACTGGGAGAGCTGATGAATGTTGCTTTGGACTCGACATTGTCTAGTAAGTACGTAGAGCTATAATCTCCCCAGATGTGAGAGCAGTGCTATATACAAGGACAAATCAAACTTTGTATGCCGGAGACAACTGTTCAGAAGGAAAGACCTTACATTATTGAGACAGGATTTCTAGTTTAGTACGGACAGGTTTAGCTACTTGTGTAATGTGGCGTTTACAATCTAAATTATACGTTACGATAATACAAAATATGTTTATTGTGTCGAGTGGTTGAATTACAGAAGAGAATGTTGTAAGGGATTATAGAAAGAAAGATGGGCAGAACCCGGATTTTAAAGGTAGTTCATTAATTTGCGTCTGTCCACTAAGAATTTCATGTCTCAGTTCAGCTGAGTTCATAGAGGAAGTTGAGACGGAACGAGACGTAGATCGAGCGACAGATAATGGAACAGATATGAAAGAAGAGGATTAGTGCGGTATTGAGTCGTTAGTGTATAAATGCATTTGGTTATCTTTTCAAGAAGAAAAATCGTTGACACAAAGAGAAGAGCGTAGGCGAAAAAAATGACAGAGCGCTGGGGGAACTACTGTCTATAAGGAGAGAAGAGGAGAAGTTGATCCATAAACAAGTACGAAGATTGATCGGCCTCTGAGGAAGCTACGTAGGTCAGGGAGAGCAGAGTGAAGGAGGAAAGACCATAGAGACCCCCAGTGCCAAACCCCGTTAGAAACTTTCTGTATATCGAGGTCTACAACGTACGGGATGTCAGATTCCTTCGGCAGAGGATGGTTCTTGCCTTGTGGGAGCCATTACTGATGATCACAGAGAGAAGACTGTGAGATTCAAAATGTTTTAGAAAATGGAAGTTGATGAGAAATTTATATACTTTGGAAATAGTAGAAGCTGAAGGATAATAGTTGGAAGGGTTCGAACCGGAACCCTTCTTTAAGATATGTTGTATCGGTGAATGCCTCCAAATTTAAAAGAAAAAGTTATGGTTTTCAAACAGAGCATAACAGACAAGTCAGACAAGTAAATACGAGCGAAACTTTGGAAGCAAACTGTTTCAAAACATGGGGAAGGATGTCGTCTGATCTACTTGCTTTGCTTTCGTCCAGAGAACGTTCTTTCTGGACAGTATGAGGAGAAATCATAGGAAGGGGTATAGTGTTAGTTAGGGGAGTGTCAGCGGTTGGGGGGAACGTTAGTCATCCTAATCGATTGCTGTGTATGCACTTAAGATAATCCTCTATGACCAACAGGTGATATTTTTTTTTTTATCATTTCACATCAACCATCAGAAACGAATTTTACACCAGAATATCTGAAACGTCAAATAAGGCCAATTAAGACGAATTAAAATTCAGAAGTTGTAGAAACTTTCTTGGACTCTGAGAGACGTGTGGTGGTTCAACACATCTATCAAAGGGATACGTATACACTGGGCCGCAGTGCAATCACAGCCCTCTAAACATGGCTCTCTCAGGTCAAGCAGCACTGCATGGTACTCCACAGTCAAGTGACACTTCATCTGTAACTTCTCTCAACAGGGGTACCTAGTGACAGCACGAGGATCCC
>JAUTYZ010741120.1:0-13384 GCA_032273725.1 Panulirus interruptus | reverse complement strand
AACGGCACACCCTTGAGTTGCCGATGGCCACACAATAATCATGTGACGCAGCAGCTTGCCGAGTATTGCGTGGTCTATCTTAGGCTGATCCCTACAGAGCATATGAGACAGCACTTGCTCGGTGGGGGTTTAAAACATCATTTCAGCCATAAGAAAATGAGATACGTCAGTGAGGATTCATCTCCTTCGACCATCATAAACCAAATGAGCCCAACAGAAGCTCATTCGAAGGGACTTAATGACCATACAGTATCCTATCCAGGCCTGGGTGTAAGGTGAGGTGGTGTGAAGTAGATTGTCTTTCCCATCATTCACTTACCGCTAGTATCTGTTCCCTTTTACTCTTGGGAATCAAGAAATAGTAGTTATGAGGAAAGAGGGGAGGGAAGAAGAAATCATTGCTCAAAAGGTTGTGCCTACTGTAGAGAAATGGTTGGTCATCCTTCAAAACCTACATTTCTCACCTACAGAAAGAGCCCTGAGGGCATCTGAGAGCATATACACATTCGTATATGAACGAGTCAATGCAGGTGTGCACATACCTAAGTATGTGATTGAAGGATATGCTTATATGTGTATGCATTTGTTTTATCTATAAGTATGTCAGGACTCATAAAGAAAATATGTTCTCATAAAGAAAATATGACATACGCTAGCATGAAATAATTTCCTAACCTGACAACCCTTGTGGTCTGCAACTTCTGTCTCTGTTTATGGGGTCGATCAGCAGAATCAATGAGGCCTGAAAGTGCTACCCTCCGAAATACCCCACCATGAGCCTCTCGGACATACCCCAACAGTTGGCGAACATCACAATACACAGCCTGAAAGAAAAATAAGATTACAAAGTACATGCAAAGGATAAACTACTTAATGTTTTCCTTGAGATAACTTCAACAAATTCAACAACTTTTACAATACCATAAATTATGGTTATACAAAATCTGACAAATCAGATAATCAAGATTTCACATATTGGGATTGGCTCATAATATTTAAAAACAATTTGGACAAGAGTTTTAGTTGAAATGGAAGTCATGTTAGCTCAAGTCAAAGCAATGCATTACTCAATGCTGCAACATTTGGGCAAATTAATTAATTTAAACCATTCAGGCCAAATGTTGTCACATGCACATCACTGATGTCGCATAAGGCATAAGGGTGCATGGCATGATATCACTGGTGGGGATTCAGTTAACCTTTAGAACCTAGCTTCTGCACACACACCCAAGCTTTGTAAATACCTTTTTTTGTAATTACATTGTCCCTCCAAATTCTTATGGTTTGCAATACCTTACGTTGATGCCTGACACCCTACAGAATTCAGAACTGCACAAAAACTGAAGAGAAGATGCAATACCGTTTTGAATACCAAAACTGATTACAGAATTTTTCATTGATGTTTTACAATACCAAAATATCTTCAGGGTACTGTCTGACAGAGGATCTAACCACAGAAAGAAGTCTTCATCAAGGCCAGCCAAGCCTTGAATGAAAAATGCATCAAAAAGACAAACAGAAAAGAATTAAAAACAGTAGTATGGAAGAAAACTAACAAAACAAAACAGGAATATGGATCAAAGAATTTCTAACAAATTGAAAAATTCACAGTAGTAACAAAATAGAACAAGTCTGATGAAAAAGTTCTAACAAATGAACCACATGCAACAATACTGGCTTCAATATCTATAATAATGATATCAGATATAAGCAGTGAAGTAAAAGAAAGTAGAGTAAGATTCTGTATAAATGACACCACAGTCAGTAAAATGATAAGAGCAAAAGAAACAAAAGAGTATGTAAAAACAGATGTAACTCATAAGTGGGGAAAAAAATACCCTAGAGGAATTTAATGAATAAAAATTTGAAATAAAATATTAATCTGTACAATGTATTGTCACCACCACTGGCAAGAGAGGGGACCAACTCCCCTATTATCAACTCAAGTTACTTGATGATGCCTTCCTTGGAAGACAAGAGTGTGTGCCTTGAAAAAATACTACGGATATTCAAAACTGATGGTGTGGGTTGGAAATTTTTTTTTTTCATACTTGACTGTCGATTCCCATGTTAGCAAGTTAGTGCCAAGAACATATGAAGAAAGGCCACATCCGCTCACATCCATTCTCTATTCTGTTATGTGTAATGCACTGAAACCACACCTCCCTGTCCACAACCAGTTCCTACAGACCTTTCCATGGTTTACCCCAGATGCTTCATATCCCCTGGTTGAATCCAATGACAGCATGTCGACCCCAATATGCCTTTCACCTTTCTGCATTTTCAAGCCCCGATCACTTAAAATCATTTTCACTCCATCCCTCTATCTCCAATTTGGTCTCCTGTTCTCCATGTTCCCTCCACTTCTGACACAATATCCTTTCCTCACTCATTCTCTCCATTTGTCCAAACCACTTCAGCAAGCCATATTCAGCTCTCTCAACCACACTCTTTTTATTACTACACCTTTTTTACCCTTTCATTACTTATTTGAACAAACTACCTCATACCACATAATGTCCTTAAACAATTCATTTCCAGCACATCTGTCCTCCTCCACATAGCCTTATCTATAGCACATGCCTCGCATCCATTTAATATAGTTGGAACAACTACACCTTCAAACATACCCATTTTTGCCCTCACAGATAACGTTCTTTCTTCCATACATTCTTCAGCGCTCCCCGAACCTTTGCACCCTTCCCCCACCCTATGGAAAATGGTATACACTAATCTAAGCATGTATACTCAAATTCATAGTTGGCAATATCATTGAGAACAAGGGACCTCTGTAAAGGTAACAGAGCAAGCCAGACCCACAGACTTGGCTATAAGCAAGAGTTTCTGACCAGTATCAAACTTCCTAAACATCTTTGATTTAACCTCAAGTGTGATAGCTTTATGTTCTGTACTCCATTGGATATCCTTTAATACTCCTTCCAGACATATCAAAATGCCTACACTTACTTTGAATGCCATAAATACAAGGGTAGCAGTAAACACATACAAACTTATTTTGCTGTGTCATAGTTAAAAAATATATGATAAGTACACAAACACCTCAAAATATTGTGATTAAAAAAAAATATCCTTTCATAAATTAAGAATATAAAGGTAATCCAGTCTGTTTCCAATGTGTTGTAAGTTGAAGCATAATGTCGCATGTTGGTACAAGAGAGCCTAATTCTATAGCGTCATGAGTCTGAACGTCTCAATTCTAAGCACCATAAATCGAAGTCCCAGTGTAAATAACCCTGATGCACTCTTACATTTATTTCTGATCGATCACTCATACCACCAACTATTTACACGCACGCACTACTTCCATTATAAAAGCTCTTAACAGCAATTAAACCGTGAATTCCCCTTACATCAGCTTTCCTGTTCAATTTATCTTATGCCACTTTCAAATCCACAAATACTGCATACTTTCTCCTTCCTAGACTTCTACCACTACCTGTCTTTAGGCAAAATATCTGGTCTAAACACCCTCTTCCCTTCCTAAGCCCATTTTAATCTTCATCTATAAGGGGTTCACTTATCCTTTCATCAAGAGCAGTCATTATCCTACCACACACTTTGCCACTTATTCTAAGAATAATCATTCCTCTGTAATTTTTATAATCATTTTTACTTCCTTAAAATTTACAGTGGGGAACAAATATTGCCTTCCACTAGTAGTCCATGATCTTAATACTTTTCCACACTTTCACAAACACATTCCTGATCAACTCTATGGCAGTTTCACCTCTACTCTCACTCATCATTCTATTTATATCCTCAGCAGTTTGAATCTTTAAGAATGCTCATCTCACTTCCTCCTTTGTAATGCCTTCCTCTCCCATACATCTGTTTCTCTCTCTTCTTACCTCTAATCCCAGTGTAACAACAGCCAAAACTCTTCCACAATCATTTCCATTTAGTTACAATCTATTCATCCTTCATCATTATCTACTCTCATTGATATACGGTGGGTTAATTGTAAACAGCAGGCACCTTTTGTGGGAATTAATCTTCCCTGAACTCCAATTCCACAAGGACAAAGGGCTGGGATACCCAATTTGCTTGGGTAGATATACTACTCTACAAAAAATGAAACAAATATAGAGGCACTGTCTAAATTGGATAAACCAGTATGTTTTAAGTGGAGTTATCAAATTATTTTGAATAGTCATTAACTTTTAAAAGGGTGTCTCCTAGTCACGATATGTTATTGGAATATTGGTGCATCATTGTGACCTCATTTCCTGTAATATCATTACCTTTCTTTTGAAAAAACTATAAAATCACAAATTTCTATGAAATAAGTTTCATGCATGCTTAACTTGTATTTGCTCCTTTGGAAACAAAATTTTTGCAAATACTTACCATGTTTTCTAGACTCTTTAGTTCTTTGCTTGACTTGACAAAACGAGACACTAAAGCCTTGAACACAGAAGCAACTAGTTGTCCCTCAATGCCCCTTGAGCCAGCACCCCCAAGGGAGGCTCCGAAGTTGGTGGCATACCCACCTTGTTGGTTGTCAACACTTTTACCTGAGCCTGTTCGCTTTTGGCCTGAAAGAGCAATTAGATTACCTTCACTGGAAGCTGGAAAAAAAAAGGAAAAATATGTATTTCATGACAAAAGAAAAAACTTAGTTTGGTATCAGGACATAAGACATTTCTGTTTTTTCTTCTTTAATAATTCTACAAATATCCATATTATTCACCACCAATGCTGTGCCCATGATAGAATCAAGAATTGGTTGTGATACACACAAACAGAAGCTCCATGTCCTTCCCTCTTACCTTAAAGTGAGGAATGATTACCCCTATATGTACTAGCCACACTCCTTCCTCCTGTTCTTGATTAGTGTTAGTACAGAATAGTATAATAATTCTAAATATAGTCTTGCTGTCCACCACCAATGCTGTGCTTTTTTATTAAACAAAAGTGTGGGGTGAAACCAAATTCAAGAAAAGAAAAATGCCTCATTATCTTGCCAAAGGCTGACTTTTCACTCAATCTGAGGTGGAGCTTGGTAACACCTATGACTTTTTAACATGAATGACTGCCATGGGTTAATAAGACAAGGATGTAAACACACTAGTATTACAAAATGCTGCTTTCATATTACAGGTGGATGTTAAAAGCTGAAATAAGAAAAAGAAACAACTGCATACTTACTCATTGGTGATAGCAGAGAGCCAGGTTCAACACAGAAGCCAAGGAATGCATGGAAAAATTCTAGTATTTCATGCACTGGTCTTGTCTTTACGAAGACTCTAAGGAACCTCCTGAAGGCACTCTGATCATTGCGGTACATACGAGCCAAAAGGCCCTGACCAGTACAACGAAGGAATTCTGCAGGAGGTCCACGATGTCCATCACCACACCCTTGCTGACATCCCAGATGACGGTAGACCCTACAGATGCATTCAATCTAAGCTACAATTACTGATGATGAAAATTATATAATTGATACACTTCTGACTTCCTTGTACAACTTTTATCCTTTTTTTATCTATTTTTTTCTTTATACCTAATCACATTTAATCTCAACTTTCTCCTTTCACACACTCTCCCAAACTCTGGTAAGAGAATTTAAAGCTTAAACCTAAATCAGAATATAAACCTGTAGTTTGATAACCTTACTTAAAGAAAAAAACTCTAACAGAGATGGTCCATAAGGGAAATTAAAATGGCACCTGATATAAAAGAACTGAAATACAAGGAAAATTTACAGTTTGTAAAGTTGCCCATCAAGGGAAAAAGAAATATAAAGAGAAAATACTAAAAACTTCACATTTTTAAATCAATTTGATGATGTTAACAGTGAATAGGTCACTGAATAACTTAATGAATGTGTAACCAAAGAACACAGCAAGAAATTTGTTGAAAATTTTTAAATATCTTTAACAGTATCAGAGTTATGGACAAACGGAATAAGCTATATGATGAAGCTGTGAATATTGAGAGTATACATCAGTTTAAAAAGTTTCACAATGGTAAAGAATGTTAAAGAAATGGGACCCATGAGCATATAACTCCCTCTCCTAATGGCGCTTATGGGTAATTACAAAAATATGACAATGCAAGCTTATCTCAATAAAGGTATCTGCCCATAATAGAATAACAAACACTTGAACCTCTATCAGCAGTAAATAGGGTTTTACTGAACAGTATCCTTAATAAGTAAGACTGATATTATACCTGACAATTGTGTCCATAAATATGAAGTGAGGCTTCTGTTCCTTGGTCTTCTCTGGAGGTTTGTGGTCATCATCCCCCCTCTCATCATCTTTATCCTTGTCTAGTTTCTCCCATCGTTTGGTTGTCTTGAGGAGTCCCAGGTCTAGGAGGAAGTCTAGGAGGTGTAGAAGAATCTCACACACTCGTAGGGAGCACACATGGGCATCTCGCTGAGCTACTGATTGCGCTGCCTACAGGTTATGAAGAAGAATTCCAATGAAATACCATAGACTATATCTAAAATAACAGAAAGGCAGACAGTTATAAATAACAGTGTATGATCTATAAGTGGTAGGAGGTGACAGGTAATAAGATGGCTGGAAAATTAAGAGAATGTCCACCAAGGGTTTGTGACAAAACAGGGAAAAACATAATCATAGGTATTTTAGTCATCAAATTGGTTCTGCCATGATGCTATGTTGTTTTCTTACTTGTATAATCTATTTATTGACAATTTAAATGTTATTCTTGGTAGGGCAAATGTATGATGATTCAAAGAAAATCCCAGCTTCAATATTTCATGTTCAGTCCCCAGTCACTAAAAGCATCATTCACCTATCCCTCCATCTTGTCCTCGGTATCCCCTTTTTCCTAGTTGCCTCCACTTCTGACATATATACCCTCTTAGTCAGCCTCTCCTCACTCATCCTCTCCATTTGTCTACATCACATCAGCACACCCTTCTCAGCTCTTCACTTACTGTCTGGCCTCGATGAGGAATTTTGTCTGTAACTGGATTAAACAATTAGAAATATACATATAGGCAAAGTTTACCTTGAGAAGGACATGGAGATTAATGTGACCATCACGGGTGATATAATGTGTGGAGCCTGGCGCCTCAACAGCCTCCTCATGAGAATACTGTATGTTGG
The DNA here is from genome assembly GCA_032273725.1 of Panulirus interruptus. Classification (NCBI taxonomy): domain Eukaryota; kingdom Metazoa; phylum Arthropoda; class Malacostraca; order Decapoda; family Palinuridae; genus Panulirus; species Panulirus interruptus. The sequence goes on along the minus strand of JAUTYZ010741120.1, from coordinate 6,278 downwards.
AGTCTGTCTGAGAACGAGACAGAGGAGGTCTCTGATAGATGACTTGACCCTCAACACTTCCACTCTGGGAGGCCTGACAGAGAAGACAGAAAAATGTAATTGACACCAAATGTGAAAGTACACATATAAGTACATAAAAATACAGCTGATAAGGATCATATAAAGCATTCTGTAAAGACTGAAAAAAGCAGAGAGCAAAATCTATTCAGTGCTGGATGTTGTGATATGGAATGAGAGGAAAGGAAATATGTTTCAGTAACAGACTTACTGATGTATTAGCTTAATCTGAGCTCTCTATGTATGTGTTTCACATGCACAAAAGAAACTCATCATTTGCACAAAACCAGAATGTTTAAAAAAGCAAAATTTTTTTTTTTGCATTCAATACATGTTACATTTTTCTGAATACCTATTCCACACTTATCCATACGAAAGTACACAACCTCATTTCAAAAATTCTGAATGTAAACCTAAACCTTTCCATTTCCTACACAGAAAAGAGCAAAATCATTCTTTTAAATGTACAAAGAAAAAGGTGCACAAAAATATAAAAAAAAAATTTCTTTTGAATTAAGACATCTGTTCCTGCTTAGGAAAAACACATTATCTATCAGACTGGTCCATTCTAAGTACACAAGTTACTTCCATTTATATATTGTAACTTTTTACATGTGATTTGTACAAAAACATTCAAAAACATTCTTTGGTTTACCTATGAATTAAAGAGTAAAGCATTTGTAGTTAAGGAAAAACACATTATCAAATGGACTAGCCAATTCTAAGTACACAAGTTACATTCATTTACATAACTTTTTCTTCATAAGATTAGGTGCAACCAAACAATAAAAAAAAAAATTCCCATGAATTAAGAGTCATGCATTTGTAGTTCAGGAAAAACACACTATTAAATGAACTGGCTAATCCTAAGAGTTGTGTGTGTGCAGTGGGGACACACAAGTGGGTGCTACATGTGATGGTGGGTCCTAGAGATATGGCAAGTCCCAAGAAAAGGTGTGCAATTGCCCACTGTGATCACCAGCGGGTCACTAAGGCCTCCAAGAAGTTTGAGTGGCTCATCCTTTGTTTGGACTGCCATCTACAGCCAGCTAAGAGAGCATACGTTGCATGTGTAACCTGACTTATGGCAGGAAAGCAAGTGCTTCTACTGAGAATAGTTGCATCTTCCTATTCTTGCCTCAATCAAGGACAATAACACCCTACTATAATTGCCTCAATCAGAGGCATTAGCACCTAAGGGGTACTGAAACTTCAATGATGTAATATTCTCATCAACTGATTTTAACTTATTTTACAATATTTCTAAATCTTACTGTTCCCTAAAAATAGTTATAATTTATTTTCATGACATGCCAAAAGGATTACCAACTTTAAAAGAATTCCTAATTTCATTAAATATCTAACTATGACTAAACCACATTATTACAAAACATGCACAACATAATCATGCCAACCCAGAATATTATTACCTGATCACGCCATCCTTGCTCACTCGGTGATGGAGTGTGTTGGGTGACAGTTATGATAGGGTGTGTTGTACCTATCATCTGTGGGAAAGCGCGTCTATCTGGTCGTCCTTCACCCACATACCTGAATTAGTGGCCTCATTGTTAGCATCATTAGCTTTAACCAGCAAAATCATATAACACGTATATGAATCCCCTAATGTGACTAGTTTGCCTGATAAAAACCAACCTAGCAGCAATGTGGACTGTATATTTCAAATCCCCAGTCACTTTACCTCCTATGAGATATTTCAATGCATTGTCAAGTCTAATGGCAGATGGTCAAAATCAATATACATGGTCAAAAACTGATTGACACAAAAAATATTCATATCATCCCTGTAAACAAAATAACTATTATTGCTGCAGCCCCTACGATTGTAGAATTTAAAGGTTTGTCTGCTTTAACACTGCTTTGTTGTTAAACTCAGCTTTGAAAATAATCTCTTCAGGTCTTTCCCTCTTGTTGCTAATACATTTTCTAATACTTCCTGTTTGTTCTATCTCAGTGATTGTCAAATGCCTATGGCATTTTCTCAAGCATTCTGCAACTTCGTTGACCTTTCCTCTAGAGAGTGAGTGAAGTCTTCTTCCTTTGTACATATCATCACTGATACATATCTTTCAACACCCTAAGTCACTAGCCCAATGAAATTCAGTTGTGAAAAGTGCTTGGATAACTCAAGGAGCTTAATTTCATCTATCTTCAGTCTTTTCTATCAAACATATTCAGCCTCCAAGTATTCTTACTAGTGCCCTGCACCTATTACATTTTCTTTTTTTTTTTTACATGTACAAGTGATTATGTCTCTTTACAGAATGGAAAGGGAGTTTTACACTCATGTGGCCCAAAGTCAAGCTTTCATCACTGTCATACAGTTCTATCAACTTTTTAAAACCATCTATATTCACAATCTCTACATTTTATTTCTTCTATTCATCCAATACTCTTACTACAAAAGAACTATAGTTTTTCCTATTGCCTTCCTTAAAGATGCATATTTGCATTCTTCCACTCCCTCAGCACCAATACCCCTTCCCTCAAGTTCATATATGTCTTAAATGCAAATCGTGAACATACTTGACATATGATACCTTAAGGAACTATATTCTTTGTGAGATTATTTACACCTTTCATATTCTAATGCTTCCCATGGTCTCCTCCTCATTCAATCTTGTTAGTTTTAGCAGTATATAAACCCCCCTGTGAATATACTTTGAAACAAATTTCAGGTCCCTATGTTTTCTTTTCTTTCTTAACCTCCTTTCCTTTGAATCTTTTGGTCTAGTGATTTGTCCTTTGATAAACTATTCGTTCTAAATAAATTCACAGAACAGTGGGGGAATTTCATTTGCATTGTTCACAATGTTATTAAAAATTTTCCTGTACTCATTCCCTTATACCTTTTATGTGCTGCCTTATTATTATGCCATCTATAATCTCTACAAGGTACACAGCAACATTCCTCAGCTTTTGACAACTGTCGATCTATATTCCTTTCTTCTCAACTTTTCCTCCTCATACCCTCCAGAATTTGTAATCACAGACAAGAAGACTTGTTGTAACACCGACCATTGAATTCCACATCCCACTAGATGATCTGTTATGCAAAAGGTTTAATCACTTGCATCTCCTCTTACTATCTGGGTTCATCTTTGATTCCTTTGTTACCTCTTTGCTGACCACATACATGAGCTACAACACTGCATGGCCAATTTTCCTAAGTGGGGTGCCACAGTTAAAATTTTCCATCTATAAACGGTTGTACATGACAATGACAATCAGTACCACTGGTGAATCTGTCCCTTTCATCTTCACGTGTTCAGTGATTTTGGTATCAGGAGTTCTCTTGAACATAATCTACTCTATGTCCATGTGTTTCATTTTCAACTGAGCACCAGGTATTCCTAGTCAGTTTCCTTGTAATTTGGATCCCACTTTATCATATACATTTTCCATCATAAAGCAGGGCTGCCTCCTGCACCATCCTGATTGAGCTTTCATTATCATCCTAACACATTTGATCTGATTCATTAAATCATTTTCTGAGGACTGCTTACCATCAAAAATAATTGGGAAGGCTTTTCCTAATCTATCTTTTCTAATCATATATTGTCTAAAGGCAACATTAGCTACTAGTTGCTCTTGAAACTTGGGACCATCTCTCACTAGGAGAGCCAATCCTCTCTTCAATATTATTCTTTCCTGCAAAAGTATATTCATTAGGAAAACTAGATTTTGGTCTATCTCTTTGATATGTTAAATCTCAACAATATCATTCCTACCTTTTTTATCAATTCTCTCATTTCTGACTCCTCTGCAACAGAGACACACATCTGTGTTCCAAAATAAACAATTTAGCCCCACAGTTTCTTCTTAGTCATATCTCCTCTTGATTCACTTGCCATTTCTTCACTAACAACATACTTTGACTGGTGCATTGTGATAACGTTATCACAGTCACTATGAATGAAAATGAGAAATTACTCAAGGTTTATCAGCTCCTCTGACTTTACGTTAATGTACTCAGTGACAATTGTACTGCATGATTTTCTTGAATAGGTTCAAAAATACTTCCGTGATAGTTCAACTATTTCCAGATGATTTCCTAAGTGTAAAAAATCCCTCATATTAGTCTTTTCCATCCTTCAGCATGGTCTACTTAATGCTTCCTCTACAATCCTGACCATGCCTTCATTATTTTCTTTAAAAATAATAATAATAATAATAATAATAATAATTCATCACATCTTTCCAGAGGTTTGTGCACTCAAAACAATTACTGGTTTTCCTTTTCCACTTTCTACATTACATGTTGTCTGGCATGGTTATCTTCCTATAGTAGTTCCTGAAAATTATGGTTGTCTCTTTATCAGAAGATTAATCCTCCTCCTACTTTGTCTTTTGCTTTCCCTGCTTGTGTGTGTTCCTTAAAACAGATCAGACTTCATCCCCTTGGTAAATTTGGTCAAATAAACTCCAAAAATATTTGGTGCGATTACCCATGTGGTGTCTACACTCCACACCTTTGTCATTAATTTCATCTGCAATTACATACATACTTTTTTAGATGTATTCACCAATTGTTTGATATCTCTGGTCTCCTGATGCTAAAATTACCGTATGCATGTCATACCTGCTTCTTTCCCTAAATGTCGAAGCTCTGGAACTCTCTACCTTCTCATGTTTTTCCTAATAACTATAACCTGGCACATTTCAAAAGACAGGTCTTTCACTTTCTCAAAGATTTGTAAATACTTTCCCTCGTCTTTTCTTTTTCCATTTCATAATTCTCTCTATATTTCAATTAAGGCCCGGCCTTAATGTGGACTTTTGTCTGTGACTGGAGCCTTTAAAAAAAACTAAAAAAAAAAACTCCAGTTTTTGCCCTCTAGGATTTTCCTTTTTTTTCTCTATCTCTTTATTTTCTGCTCCTCTTAGGAATCTAATGAACATCCACGCAAAATCTTCATGAAATGCATGTTTCTTTCCTGTAACTCTGGCTGGCGATAATAATTTGTTCCAATACTAGCCTTTATGGCCTTCCCTTCTGGTTCCAACCATATCTCCCTGTTCTGTAAGGCTGAAAATTTTGGACACTGCTCTTCATGTCTATACCATCTAGCATGCCACATAATTCATCTCTTTCCTATACCACCCTTTCCTTCCCTGTCTAAATGACATTTAAATACAAGAATTATTAATCTACAGACTTGCAATTCCTATCTAGCTAATTCTCCAACACTTGATATAACTCGGTTGTTAGCTCTCTCTCTACACCTGCTTTCATCCGCATTACTGTTTCTGACCTCGTCCAGTTGTGCTTTTTTTTTTGCATACATTCATTATTAGTGCTCTACACTTTATTCATCAGGCTACAGATATCTTTGTTCATCTCTCAATATCTTCTTGATGTTGTTTACAATATCCTCAAGCATCTCACTTTGCAATGTTTCATCCTTCATCTTAGCAGTATCCCATCACAGTGGCCTATTGACACTTACAGTGGTCTCAGAATCATTTTCTTTGAGGATTTCAGGCTTAATAATACATATGCTCACACCCACCAATTCTCTCTCCCTCTTATCAGCTGTAACTGCTTATCTTCCCAGGATTATCTGTCACACGTGTCAGCTCGTGTCAGATGCAATCTGGAGTAACAAATGAAATGCATTTAAGGTCTTCCTGGGAAAATCTATTAAGAGGAACCAACTTATGATAAGTTCCAAATGAAAAAGGCAGACTCTTACATCTTAAGATTTACACCTGACTTAATTAATGATTAATAAAAGAATATACATTCATGTTAAGGATTAATTTACTTTTATAAAACAGAGATCATACTTGAATATAATCACTCATACTAACATCAAATTAATCTACACCCTAAAACTGAATAGATGAAGGACTGAATGTAATAGTTCTTACAACAGTACTTCGGAAAAAAAATGATAAATCCAAGTCGATTCATCTTTATAAGTGGCTTCATGTGAGGCAAAATGACCGTGAAAAGCTACACTCACCATGAGTCTTTAAGTGATTGTGTCTTTAAGTGATTGAGTCAAACTTCATTCATGATATTCATCACTTGCAGATGGTGGGCTTCTCAGCAGCGGAACACTTTATAGCGCCAGTGACACCAGCAATGTCATTACTGCTGTAAGAATCATGGACAAAAGTTAATTCGACAATTGTTTCAGTCCGGTGTGTGCAAAATCTCTCTCTCTCCCTCCCTCTCTCTCTCTCTCTCTCTC
>JAUTYZ010741010.1:0-13387 GCA_032273725.1 Panulirus interruptus | reverse complement strand
ACGTATAAAAGATGCCATTAGAGATTCGATGTGAGCAAGAAGCTTCTTCACAAAAAGTAAATTGCCGCTTTACCACACCATTACCATTAAGAGAAAATACCGAGCCGGTGAAGGATATTGGAGGGAGGGAGGGAGGGAGGGGAGATAAGAAGAGGGAATCAGGCAGGATTTATGATGGTAAGGGAGGGACTAGAGATGGAGTTGTGGATCACAGAAAACGAAGTGAGAGCCACACAAGCACAAACATATATAGAAAGAATGAGAGTCGGAGAAACAGAGATAAATAGAGAAATTGATAGATAGATGCACAGACTGATAGATAGATAGGGTACGAACCTACGAGTACCCACGATGAAATTTTGTGAAAAGGTAGGGCCAGCGCGTAGCGCTCACCGCAGAGAGAGAGAGACAGACAGACAGACAAACAGACAGATAGTATACCCACATGAATGATGAAAAACTGCATTCATTAGCAAAAGGGAAAACACAGTAGCACAAGAAGAGTATAAAGTTTGCCATCCTTTCCTGTTAACATATCGACCACCATCTGCCGTCAGCGGGACCTGTCCCGTCTTCATATGTACAAATTTACTCCTCACTCCCCAAAGTGACCATAAATTTACTGTTTTTTTCTGTCTCGTATATCAATATTATTTCATCGTACATTTGCTTGATGTAAAATTTTTCACTTCATTTCACTCGTTCCGGATTGGCTAATGCCCCAGAAAGCCATGAGAGTTCCATATATCTTTTTCCTTATAAATCACGAACATTTTTTTTCTCTGTGATTCATATCCGTTGATGGGATCAGGGTAGTGGTGAAAATACTGGGAGGATATTACAGATCTCAGTGGGATGAGAATCCCTCATCGGGCAGTCAGTGTTTACATTGCATTATAGTCCTACTCGAACTTTTTCTTTTCATGGGGTTAACTTTGGATATGAAAATTCCTTCCGCATGGCAAATACAGTGTTAACGATCTGCTCAAGACAATGGGTTTTTGTCTGAGACAGTGCTAGCGCGTGGTGCTTACTGCACCTATTGCCTGTGTTGTTCTGCCGCTACACCACCTCTGTAATCATCAATACTTGGTTGACCCGATACTTTGTTTAACCATCCGTTTGATTTACATTTGAAGGTGTCTATGTCTACCCCAGAGGTGTTCCTTGTTTCACTGGCTATAACACTTACTAGCTTTTCGATCTTTCTTCCAGGGCATTTTATTTCTTGTTCAACATCTCTTTGAAATATTCCCGGGAACACTGAGAGAGAGAGAGAGAGAGAGAGAGAGAGAGAGAGAGAGAGAGAGAGAGAGAGAGAGAGAGAAGAGTACGAATGTAGATTCCTCTCCCCCTTTTCAGAGCCACTTTGGTTCCTAGGAGCAGGCTAATGCATCACCACGAGGCTTCACACACGTAAAATACTCATTCTTAAGAATTATTGTCAAGCACAGGACGACGGGGGAACCGTGTGAGGAATTAGCCCCACCTGGAGGGCGGCACGAAGGAGCCCGTCAAAATGCTTTAAAAATAACATTAACACATTTCCGTCCGTCGGTTCAGAGAAATCCACTGAAAAAACATTCGAAGGTTTTCTTGCGTCAGAGAAGCCCGGGTGCTTATCTCTAGTTATTTTAGACAAAGATAACAGATTCAGCGGATGTTTTAAGGAAGATGATATCTTTATAAAAGAGGGCAAAATATTAGGGTATTGTTATTCTATTGTGATATATGTCTAGATGGTTAACTTACGAAATTACTTTATGTTAGCTAAGACGTCATGGGCAATTGAGGCTCTAACCAAGGCCATCTCAGTAACGCTATTCATATACATATACCCTAGCCTGAACCACTTACCCATTTTATCGACCAACCCCTAAGGGTAGATGAACAGCTAGGTTGACTGTGGACCGACTGCCGCAACCAGGATTCGAACCTATGCGCTCGATCCTGGGCGGCCCGTTTTATTTGGTTTATTATTCTTTGGTGTTTTTCTAGGTTATGCGGAAGGCAATAGATAAAGGATTGACTGAATAGGATGTAGAACTTCTCTAAAGCATACCAAGATTGCCTTTCCTTCCTATTTATATACGTAAATGTCGCATAAGACGAACAATGATTTTAGATAATCAGAGTTCATCAAGGAGGAGTCAAGAATTCCAGAAGAGTCAGTGATGAGCGAAGAAATTCTTGCAAAGGTTTAATGTTTCAGTGAGTGAGTCAGTGTTCTGGACGGTGAGGAAAACTTTCCGACGAGGAAAAACTTTCGCAGAATGAGTGAAGATTTTAGGGAAGAAAAAACTGACATCGTTGCTGGTTCCAAAGGATGGGTACGTTAGTCACACGGTGGGTGAACATCTCATACGCATGTTTCCCGCACAGAATCAGAGACGAATTAAGCTGAGGTTTAGTGAATACTGATTTCTGTTTTAAGAGATCTGAAATTTTTAACTATTGAGATAATTCTATTATCAACAACTTTCCATTCAAAAGAAAACCTGTGAATTATCCTCCTATGGTGTGAAACGTACACATCTGAGCAGACTCGGTATCAACATAGATATTTTTCTTTTTCTGTTCTTCCAAACTATCGCTTGGTTGCCATTCAGTCGACTCTCTCGAGGCGCTGGTAGTGCCATCTGTTGAGCGTGTGTGTAAAGTCCGTATTATGAGCCATTTCTGAGCCAGGAGTATTCTTTTTTCTGCCTTACACCCCCATGTGCCACTATATGGCTCATAGTTTTTCCATTCCATTTCTGGCCCTGAACCATTAAATTTTTCTATCTACAGTGATTATGGGAAACAAATTCTCAGGAGGCGCCGTAATGTTTGAAACCTTCAGACAATTTCTTTAAAGTTTCACTGGCTGCGTATAGATACAACTTCCCATCAGTAGAGGACGGTTTTTAATCTGTGGTTGAAGCATTGCGCTCCCTGAACAGCTGACTGGAATACTGTCATTAAGAACCTAGAGTAAAGACGCAAGTTTCGTGGCAGAACTTTTTAGTTCATGACTATACTGTTCTGAATGCGTATTCTGTGTCGCCTCGATGCTAGTGCCGCCAAGCGGCCGGTGAAAAACTGATATTCCGGCTGGATCTTCGAAGTGATTCACTGCAATCTGGCCTCCATGGACCGTCGGATGGGGAAGACTGGCGTCGGAGCCGATCATAAGTCCTCACTACTCGAGCTGTCGAAAAGTGAAGATCTGGGCTCCAGGTGCAGGTGCGCTGGGAGATCTGGTCTCCAGGTGGATGTGCGCTGGGAGGTGAAGGGGAACCTCTAGGTGGAGGTGGGCTGGGAGGTGAAGGTGGGAAGACTACTTTTTTAATCAAATGATTAAAAAGAACAGACTGAAGGGGAACTTTCATATATCCAGAGATGCAGAGGTTACTGTGGACTAAAATTGGAAATCTGCTTAGGTCTATGAGAGTAGAAGAGAAACTTTGATCACTGTTATGTTCTAAGCTTCCTGGGGGCTTACATGGGTGTGTGGGATGACTAAAACATACACTAAGGTATGGGTTAGATGTGGTGGCAGGGTTAGACTCATTGGGGAAATAAGGCGTCAACGTGTAACCCACTGGAGAAAGAGGATGGCAAAATGTGACTCGGTTAGGAAACACTGTGATGATACGTATGCTTTCTGGGAGTAAGAAGGTTGCAGTATGGCTGTACAGTGAGAAAGAGTTTGACAGTCAGTGACACAAGGGTGAAACATGATTACCTAGGGCGACTAAAGACATATCTAGGGTTGCAGATGGTGATTCAAAGCAGAACAAATGATTAGGAGTGATTCATGACCAAGTATAGTGCAGCGAGGGATTCATAGAACATTCTGTGTTTACAGAATTCCCTGTAAAAGCTGTAATATGTTTCATGTTGGGCAGACTGGTAAGGATCTTTATGTTAGACTTAAGCAACATAAATATAGTATAAGAACAGGACAAGACTCAAATCCTTGTTTAATCATGTTAGAAATTATGACCATTGTATTGACTGGAGTAATGCCAATTCAGCTATTAACTGTAACTCCTTTACCACAAGAAATATCATTTAATTTTCTATTATTAAATACACAAAGAATTGTAACATTAATATTAGTGAATGTCTATACAAATTGGATAGCTTTATTGTAGGTCTAGAAGAAGGTGCAGGGATAGAAAAAGAGGGCAAATGAGAGTTGGAGTGAGCGAGTATCAGTAAACTTTAGGGAGAAAAAGAGGATGTTTTGGAAGGAGGTAAATAATGTGCGAAAAACAAGTGGAACATTAGTGACGGGAGCAAAAGGGGAAATGGGAACAGGTTATGATGAAGTGAGGAGATGGAGTCAGTAGGACTGTTGAATGTGTTTGATGATGGAGTGGCAGATGTAGGGTGTTTGGGTCAAGGTGATATGCGAAGCGAGAGAGTTATGGAGAGTGGTTTGTTGAAGAGAGAAGTGGTGAAAGCCTTACATGAGGTGAAATGTATATCTATTAAGAAAGGGGGTAACTGTTGTTGATTGGTTAGTAAGGATTTATAATGTATGTATGGATCATGGTGAAGTGCCTGAGGATTGTAGGAATGCATGTATAGTGCCATTGTACAAAGGCAAAGGGGATATAAATACCAATTATAATCTTGGGTTCAGGCGGTGCTCCAAGGGTATGTACCATAAACCCCGGGGTGTAATCACTCAACATAACCGTGAAAATTATATATGTGTCTTTGGAGTTTAAATGCAAATGTGGAGCCTTAGTGCAAAGCCATGGTCTGAACCTAAGTACAAATTCGAGGTGTCAGTATTGACCAAGCTCAGTTTTTAACTCTGGGTTTAATCAGTTCCATTAGTCATAAGTACAAAGTCTGCTGTTTAAATTTGACACTGGTTTTCAAGAAAAACCATTTGCTTTATTGTCCTTTCTTCATCTATATAGATTAGAATATTGTTAAAAGAATAAACTAATGCTTATGCTTTACAGTGCACTGATACACTCACCTTGATGATTGTGCTCAGTTTTGGTCGCTCTCCTAAAAGAAAGTAGATAAATGATATATCGGTAAACTGCCAAGATGATTCCCGGACTGAAAACCATATCCTATAAGGTCTGCCTAGAAGAGCCTAACTATATTAGGTTAGGAAAAGAGAATGTTAAGAGATGATCTGATGTAGGTATTTAGAATTATCAATTCCCTGAATTATATTGGTCTAAGTAGCTATCTAAGGTTAGATTAGTCTAAGTTTACTCATAGTAACGGATACAGACTAGTGGACAAACTTTTTACTTCGAATGATGCAGATTACTTTTTCTTCATCAGGAATGCTAGCATATGGAATGATTTACTGGTTAGAGAGGTTAGAAGTAATACGATAGATACATTTAAATATAGAATTAGCAAATCTTCCTTCAAGGTCAAGATTGATATTATTTGTGCCTCTGAAAGTATAAGATATTCTAACTGAATCATCCATTTGCTTTATCTTTTTCTTACATCGCAAGAATATATTTCTATATCTCTTCTGCTCTCAAAAACAGCCTCGAAATGACCAAGTGTCTGTTGCTGTTTGTTGCCCTTTGTGTTCATCCTTATTACTGTTTCTCAGAAGCTGCCTCGATAAAATAGACCATCTGATCACTTATTATCCGTCGCAACCTCACTTACAAAGACAACGTCAACAGTAAATGAAACATTCGGGATTTGTAGTATGCCTCATGGGAGAGAAACTGATCATCTGGGATCTCAGAATCTCCCATTGTTTGGAATTTTAATATACTTGTATTTCTCTTGACCTTTACTACCATATACCCGTCGTTATTTTCTGTGTTTCGTGGTTGAGTTCAGTTATGGTTAATTGAATTATTATAGTCAGAAGGCACTCTTTGCTACAGAGAAGTGTAGTTTGTCCGTTTGTGGCCTGAGTCAGTTGAGTGGAAAGTTCTGTTTCTGTCGGTGTTAGGAAACCCAGCCGTCTCTTCCTTCAATTTGTTTGTCTCGTGTTAGTCAGATGTGGTTCACTCTTCCTGTGGATTTTAGATTACTTGCTGTGCTGAGAAAAAAAGTCTCTGATATGACTGGCAAATTCTAGATATTCATTATTCCTATTTCTAGTGTTCCTAGTTAATATCTCGAGAAGGTACATGTCTCGGAGGGACCAATATGTGTGTGTTATGTGTGAGGAGGATCTGTAAACTTATTCTATAGCTAAGGAGCTAAGGAGGTGCAAATAATGTAGTTGTGGATTTGAAGCGAAATATTTATCAATGCTATGCTTAAATGTATTTATGATATTACTTTCATCTACTCTGATTAGTAAATCATTCCATATGTTAACAATCCTGTTAGAGAAAAAGTACTTCGTCTCATTCGAGGTAAAAAGTTTGCCCAAGAGTTTGTAACCATTACTACGACTGACATCAGACGAATCTATCTTTAAGTAGCTCGTTAGTTCAAGATTATCGAAGCCTTTATTGATTTTGAATACCTGTATAGGTCCTCTCAAATTTCTCTTTTCTAAGCTAAATACATCTAATTCCTTTGGTCGGCTCTCATAGGATTTGTTTTTCAGGCTGGGATTCATCTTGGTAGCTTGCTTTCGTACTCTTTCCTTTTTGTCTACGTTTTTCCTTAAGTAGGGTGACCAAAACTGAATACAATATTCAAGATGGGGACGCACTAGTGAGTTGTAAGGAGTGAAGATTATATTCCGGACTTAAATTCGAAAGTCCTTCCTATGAATCCAAGAATATTGTTCGCCATCATTATTTTTTCTGTGCACTATTTGCTTGGCTATAGGTCACCACAGGTTATTACACCTCAGTCCTTTTCCTCATGACCTTTTGAAGCTCAACAGAATTCATACTGTAGCTTGCCTTTTCATTTTTACTACCGATATGTAAAACTTTGCACCTATCGATATTTAAATTTTTTTGCCACCTATGAACTCAGTACATCATTTTGTCTATGTCCGTTTGAGGCTGTAGACTTTCAATTACTGTTGTAGATATATTTCCCAACTTCGTATCGTCTGCCAATTTCGGTACCTTACAATACAACTCATCATCAATATCATTGATATATATGAGAAAGAGAACTGGTCCCAAGACAGATCCTTGTGTTATACCACCTGTTACGTTTAACCATTCTGAGGCTTGACCATAACACAACTCTTTGTTTACGACCTGTTAACCAATTTCCTAACCACCGAGGTACAACCCCATCTGCACCATGTGACTTAACTTTAGTTAATAACCTTTGACGTGGAACATTATCGACTGCTTTTTGAGAATCTCGACATGATCTCAACTGCTTTACTTTCCTCATACATGTTGATTATACCATGAAAGAAATCAAACAGATTTGTCAGACTTGAAAGATTTCGTCGACAATCATGCTGAGAATCTTTTATTAAGTGGTGGTCCACTAAATGGTTTACAGTCTTATCCCGATTTATAGTTTCCACAAGTTTATCAGCTGCAGACGTTAAGCTGACTGGACGATAATTTCCTGGCAATAATTCATCGCCTTCTTTAAAATGTGTGACTTACTGAAGAGAGTCTCAAAGGTTTATCTCATTCTTCTCCTCTTTCAATGTACTCGAATAAAACTTATTTGGGCCTGCTGTTTTATCTATTGTCATCTCATTTAGTGCTGATATTATGTCTTCGACTCTTATGTCCATGTGTCGCAAAATATTTTCCTCTCTTAGCATTGGAACTGGATCCGGGACATGAGCAGTATCTTCAATTGAGAACACAGATACGAAAAAAATATTTAAAATCTTTGCCATGTCCTCGTTGTTGTGAACCAAATCACCATTTTCAGTTATTAATGGACCATTTGACTGGGTAATGACTCTATTGATCCTAACATACCCATTAACTCCTTCGGGTTTCTTTTGCTATTTACAGCAATATACGCTTCACACCGACGTTTACGTTCACGTATAAGTCTCGTAGTTTCTCTACGCAGACTTACATAATTTGCTGTATCAAGCTGGTTATTGATCACTTTAAGCTTATGTGCAGTTTTCTTAGACAACAGACACTTCTTTATGCTATCGTTCCACCATTTTGGCTTCGCATTGGAAAAAGTCTGTCTACTACGCGTTGACACGAACGGTCCTTCTACTGCTTTGAACAATTTACTGGAGCTCTTCAAAAGCTATGTCGATATTGTTTTTCATGTGTAATATCATCCCAAGTTTGTCTGTCAAGAGCAAGGTGAAGATCTTTAAGATTTACAAGTCTGAATTTTTTTCCGCGACTCTCATGTTGACCAGCACTACAGGCAATGTTGAAAGTTAACTCAAAAGTAATTCGCCGGTGATCACCTGCACTAAACTTTTCTCCGACGTCAACATTGTTAACGAGATCCTCATTCGTAGTTAGAACTAAATCTATTTTCGTCGCGCGCAGGGTTATCAACTAATTGTGTTAGGGAACTATCAAGCAGATTTAGGTAAAGCCCGCGCCCCGAGCTGCTGGAAAGGGATTCTCCCCACTCAGATAATGGTATGCCGAAATCTCCTACAATGATCGAATCGCTCTCATTGCTAATGTCTGCTATCTGATCATATAGTCTTTCGTCTACTTCTGGTGTCTGTGCTGGGATCTATAAATTAATCTTACTGTTGTTTTCTTACGACGCTTATCTTTAATTTTACAAAAAATGTAGTCGATCTTATCAACAGATACAGCATTAAGACGAGCCTTACCGAAGAGCAAGACACCACCGCTTACTTTACTTTTCCATATCACTGCTAAACAGAGTGGCCCAGGAGTTTCATATTCGGTAAGGACATCTATATTTTCGATATATAACCAAGATTCAGAACTACAATCATATCAACATATATATTCCAAAGCCTTAGTTTCTAACTATAAGACATTGTTACGTAAACTCCAGGCATTAACGTAGGGTATTCTGATATATGGCTGAGTCCTTTCTACACTGGTACGTGTGTGTGCAGCAGAGGCAGTAAGGGGTGTGTCTAACTGAACTTCGATTTGACCTGTTCTGCCCTGCTTGCTACCTACCCTGTTCCTTATTTCTTCCTGGAAAGTGACCTCAAGCTGCCATATTCTTCCTTTTTCCCTACCTGCTTCGTTTCCAACCTGCACTAGCTTACCTATCCTGCTATGTTTCATCACAACCTTAGTCTCTGCCTCTACCTGTGAAATGACCCCACTCTTCCTTCTTCCTTACCTACTTACAATTGTTCTCCAACTTCCAGCTAGGACTAATGCTGCCATGTTTCATATCACCTTTCATCCATCACTCGATTTGATAGAATACCAATATCATGTAACTGTTTAAAGACTGACTTACCCCAGCTACAACCTCCTCTACTGACTCTGCCAGACACCACACCTGCCCTAGATAAGTGAACCCATTCCTAGCACACATAGCATTCTGCCCGTACAAAAAGAAAAAAAAATCCCAGTTTTCGATATATGACACCTTTTCTTCCAAACAGTAATTATTCAGCCAGCAATTTATACCTATTGCCCTAGATAACTATTCACTTCCATCTCCTCTACGAGGCAGACTACCACATAATACTTGGATTCCACCCTTTTCCCTAATCATATCTATAGCTATATTATACCTTCCTATCAACTCTTCACCCCTAGTCTTTCCATTGCCTCCTGCACCGGGGTAAACAATGGGCTTGTTTCCATTACCAAACAAATTGTCGTCAACTCTGTCTATAAGATTTCCCACCCTGGCACCAGGATAACAAACCCTCGTCCTATTTTTCCTTTCTCTGTTGCATGTGGAGAGATTATTTGGAAAGGACAAATTTTTTCCATTATCCTTCAGCACAGAAGGAGTGTGTGGATGCCCCCAACTCAAGAGAATTTCGGAAAGGAACTTCCTATGTGTAGCTGGTGGCGTCTGGCAGTCGAGGAATAAGAGCTGGATTTCGTGAACTATGTCCTCCAGCAGAGTCGGGGGGCGTGGCCATGGCGCCTGGTGTTGGAGTGATAAACTTTCACTATTAACTGTCACCAAAAGGGTCCTGGTCTAACTTTACAGCTGCGTCCAAACTAGCACGGGAGGCACCTGAAGGGGTAAATGGCCCCTGGTCAACAAGAGGACACTTATCAACACCGACATCTTCAGCCGTAGGCAAGCTAATGAAGACGTCGATCATAACAATAATCAATCTTGATGGCCTCTTCTTTGCGTCTTTCCCACGAGTGAAAATGCCTCCTGGTACCCTGGGAAGATGAAGCCAGGTACAAGATAGAATGTACGGACCAGAACACTACAACAATAGATTAATGAAACACATAAGGGTGAAAGAGTCACCAAAATATAGAATTACAAATAACACTATAAAAACTGGCAAAGTATGTTAATACTTCAAAAACATCAAATGAGGAGTAACATGATGTATGGGAGAGAACTCAGAAGCAAAAATAGAACAGAGTAAAAGGAGAACAATTATAGCAAATCAATGACTACTCTTTGAAGTTACCTAACTGGACAAAACATGAGGAGAAATAAGTAGCTGTGGCTCAAAGATAATTACACCAAACAACAAAGGCAAGCGAAATGGCCATCAGAACAATTACAGTTACATTTAATCCCTCAATTAGAGTTATTTTGACTAACAACCGCTGTAAGGAGAACAATGCCAAGTGTGAGCGAGTCCCGCTAGTTACGTACATGACTTTAGTGGTCGTAGTTGTGACGAGGCAGACCAGGCTAAGACGAATGTGACCTTTAAGGCAGGTAACACCTAGATGGAGGTTGCAACTTCCAGAAAACCTCACGGAAACCTCCCTCACCTGGTGCTGCGGCGGTGAGAGTAGGTCAAATAAACAGCGGACACAGGAATGGACGAGGAGGATCCGTCACCAAGCATAACGTCCTAAAACCCAGGAGGGAAAGAGCTGACGTTCATATTAATGAACGTCAGCTGACCCAGCGTCGAGGAGAGTAGATACCATGAGTCTGGTAAAATGGCCAGGGGTACGCTGGGGGCTGGAGGCGGTTGTCAATAGCTAGACTTCCCAGGAAAAGATATCTGGGGCAGCCGTCCCAGACTCACTACACTGGCAGGAAATAGGATGACACCACAGTAGAGCAACCACAACACTAGCTTCAGACGTAACCAGGTCGGATAACACCTCAGTCTTAAGACATTACGTTATCACAGGTAACGGAGGGAGTTTTACGACACACCCACCCACGGCCACTGGGAGTGCATCACCGGCTGAAGGTTGACACAGGGGTGCACCACCAGCTGAAGGTTGACACAGGGGTGCACCACCGGCTGAAGGTGGACACAGGGGTGCACCACCGGCTGACAGTTGTAGATACAATTAGGTGGGAGGAAGAGGGGCCGTTGCTCACCGTTGGTTTAACCCTGATTGCCTGATAATAGTTGATGAAATGTAAATAGAAATATCTTAGTTTTCAGAAAATGTTGAGTTAACTTGAAAATTGTTTTGTTGCTAAGCTCATATGAGCTTACTGAAAGGGACACAATTGTTTCCCTTAGTTTTATTATGAAGTGAAAAAGTCAACCATAATAACAGCAGAGCGTCGCCACAAACGCACCACGGCTGTGTACTGTTAACCCCGGAACGACCTCCTGATAACTGAGGAAGGGGCCGGTCTCATAGCACCAGCCCTTCAGGTAACGTTCAGTTAAGCAACTTTCGAGGACAGTTCGTCGGAGAACTACTACAGGTACCCAGGCCACGACATCTCTACACATTAGAAACAAAGGAGGCTGGAGTTGCACGTGTTGCTGGTGGCATCAACCTTCGCCGTCCATTAGCCTGAGCAACACTCAGAGAGGCAGCTATGAAGCAGCACACTTGTTGATTTCAAAGAACCTTGACGTGAATATCACACTGGGCTGTGAGGTAATGACATCCATGCCATCCGTCCTCTCGTACCTCCCTCCTTCAACACTACTCTTCTGAAGAACATGAGACTGAATCACCCTGACCATCAGGATAGCTCACTGATGTCATGCGAGACAGCTTCATCATCATCATCATCACGACGACCTCCAAACACCCCCTTAGCCTCAGGGTATCATCAGGCAAGACGACATTCGTGTGACTTTTAATTTAAGACTTGCTGAGGGGTCTGTCTTAATATGGCCCGTGTGAGAGAGGTTAGGGAGATGCACGTTTGAATGGCTCCCTCTCAGTCGTAAGTAGCAATAGGTTGCGTTGCGAGCCGCCTCTCTCTCACACACACACACACACACACAGCCCGACTCGTGCATTTTGCGCAGGCGAGACTAACAAGTAAGTAATCAGAAATAACGCAGAGGACGGGCCGTCGTAAGGCAGGGGGGTAGGGGGTGGTGGGGGGCCGCCCCGTGCCAGACGGAGACGTGTCGACTGTAAGCAGTAGCAACAACAGCTACAATACCAACAGGAGACTTAGCTAGTGATGCGGGCGACGGATGACATCACCATCTTTATCATCGTCTTCTTTTGCTTCCTTTCTTTTAAAAGCTTTCCCCCCCCCCCCCCCTCCCCTCGAGTCTCTTTCTTTCATCTTTCGTAATCACTCGTCTTTTGCTTCACTTCCCCTCTCCCTCTTTGACCGTCTTTCTCTGAAGGTTTATTCTCTCGTTCTCAAACTCTGTTTGTGACAATATATTTTTTCCCTTCTGGTTTTAGTCTCTTCCTCAAGCGCCTTGGTTTCATGTTTACCTATATTTACACCTCAGATGTTTACATCTTGGCGTTAGTATAATGTCGGGGGAGCTGGCTGTATGAATCCTCGTTCATTACCTGTTCCACATCTCTCGTGAATCTCATGTGTCTTATTATTTCGTATTTTTTTAACTAGTTATGTTTCATTATCCTTCTCGTCGCAATGGATTTTTTTGTTTAAGAAATCATACTAATTACTGTGTCGTTTTTATTATCGCGTTGTTTCTTCTTTCATCCTTGTTTGCTTTTCTTGTTTATTGATTTATTTCTCTTCTTTGTGACTTCATTTATTTTCCCAGTTTTCCTTTACTCTTTTTTTCTTCCCTCTTCAGGTTGACATTTTTCACCCTGCGTGATCCTCTTTGAGTTAGTGATCCTTTTTCAATTAGCTTGTTGTCTGCCCTTCACCTCGGTTCCTTCTCCTCTTCCCTCGCTCCTTCCCCGTAATTCATCCCGTTCCATACACTGGCGTCTTTCTCAACCATCTGCCACGCCTTTGCCTACCTCACGTTCTCTCTTTTATTTCGTGTTCTAATTTCTTTTATATTTTTTGCGTCTCTCATCCCCACAAGACACACGCTTTCCCATGTCTAATCATCGGCTGTTTCATGTCTTTTACGTTTCCCGTCTTGATGTGTTTCTGCGTAGTCTCTTGTAAGTGTCCTTGTACATTTTTTTATCAATTGTTTTTTTCACGAACAAATCTCGGC
>JAUTYZ010740903.1:0-13392 GCA_032273725.1 Panulirus interruptus | reverse complement strand
TAGACTGATGTGGGTAAAATTGAAAGTGGATGGAGAGAGATGAGCGTTTATTAGCGCTTTTGCACCTGGCTATGAGAAGAAAGATCATGAGGTGCAAGCGTTTTTGGAACAGCTGAGTGAGTGTGTGAACAGTTTTGATGCTACAGACCGGGTGTTAGTGATGGGTGATTTTAATGCGATGAGTAATGTGGTAGTTATGGGTATAATTGGGGGGTGGGGCATGTCTGAATGGAAATAGTGAACAGCTTGTGGAAGTGTGTCCTGAAAAACGATTGGTGATTTGGAATACGTGGTTTAAAAAAGGGGACATACACAAGTATACGTATGTAAGTAGGAAAGATGGTCAGTGGGCAATATTTAATTTCATACTAATTGATACGCGTGTAAAAGAGACTTTAGTATATGATTATGCCCGTTCTTTAATAATTTCGTCGACATAAGTAAGATCATTCTGGGAGATAACAAATCATATATAAAGAGAATTGTCTTTCATTTAAGATTTAAGAAAGTCGCACTAAACCAAACGTTATAAAGCAGGAAGCAGAGGATTTCCATTATTAACCATTATTACAGAGTTGCAAAGGCGCAGGAAAACAAAATGCTGATGTAATATAAACAGGCTTCGTAAAACCCTTTGACACTGTTATAGCGCAGAAAATGAATCAAGTGCGAATCACTGGAAGAGTGGGAGGGTGTAAATAGTTACACAGATACACAGACCACACAAACCCAAGGTCCAAGCGAAGTGTTCTGGCCTTAACACACACACACACACAGAAAAGCAGTCCCCTTAAAAGCAGTAGAAGAAAAGGATAGCAATTCAAAAGCTTTCTCCCCACTCTCCACTCCCTCCGGCACACGCCGGACGGAAAACAAGTAGAGAAAAATACCTTGTAGGATTAATATGCTTGAAGGAAATTTTTTTTATAAGAAAATCATAAGGTAGAATGAACATGAACATGTCATGCATCCCATCACCAACGAATGCTTTCTGGAAGTCCAGAAATATTATATCTCTTGCTTTTGTCTTGTCGTGGGTACTGAATAATCTATAATAAAATTCAAGGAGGCTTGTAAGGCATGATCTGCGCCTTCTAAAACCATGCTTTGTATTATTAATCAGGCTGTGTTGTTCCAAGTACGCTACGATTTTATCTCTAATAATCGACCAGAAGTTTACATATAATTAATATACAACTTCTTAACTTTCTGATCATAACACGTTGTTGCATATCAGGCTGTTTCCAATGCCTCCACGGGAAAGAGCTCAGTTCCCAAGGAACTGTACTGCACCTCCGTTGTCATTCTCACATGTGACAGACGCTAACACAAACTGAAGTTTCATTTCATCCTTTGGAGATAATACCAGAGTAAAAATGGAAATTTAATGACCCGACGTCACTGAAAATTACAACTATATGCTGTAAATCAAATATTCAGGGGGTCATTGATAACACCTTTCTCTTTAGCGGTCAAAAATCTAATAACTCCGTTACATGGGGGAAGTAATGAAAGAAAAAGTATTAAAGATCGCCCGACAGAAACGAATACTATAACATCAAGAAAGAACTTTGGAGTAACGGTGTCTAATAACTAGCTTCAGTTTGAAAGTAACAACTGCCTCCAAAATGATGTTACGAAAGCTTTTAGGGACCTTATAGACAAGAGAGGTACATCCCACGAAGGCGCTATTCATGGCACTTATACTCTCTCGACTAGAATATTTCTATATGCCTACATCGCCCTTCTCGTAGGGCAAAACAGCAGTTAAAAAGTGTGCAAACATCTTTCATAACCCACGCTGACAATGTCAAGCATGTGAACTACTGGAAATAACTGAAACCAATGAGGTTGCATTCCCGCGAATGCAAACGTGAGAGATGTATCATTAACTATTCTAGGAAAATCTTGAAAGAATGGTTCTAGATGTGCGCTCGAAAAATTATTCCCTACTGGCACAACAGGTAAGTAAAACTGAAATACTACCACTGAAGCCGAAAGGTTTCAGCAAATACAAGAGAAAACATATGAAACATCAGAGGCCTAAAATCATTTAATGCAATGCCTAAAGCCATTCGAAACCTGATGGACTGTTCAGTGTAGAAATTTGAAAAGGTCCAGAACAAGAACCTACAAAGTGCACCAGACTAGCCGGACTGTGGTGGTCACGTAGGCCTAAGGGTCAGTGGCGTCCAGCAGCCTGGCTGACCAAGGATGAACTCGGCAGCCTGGTCGAAGATCAGACTTTAGGAGGATATAGACCTCCGAAACCACTGTAAGGTAAACGTAAGGTAAGGTACCGGAGCGGGCTGTAGGGGTAGAGAACCTCCAAAACAGTCTAAAGGTATACGTATGTGAAGTAAGGTTAGGCAACTAACAATTGTAGGCCTAAAGCTGCCTGCGAGAAAAGTTCACTGGCGTCCATCGATAATAAAGCATCCCGAATTCCTATTACTCTCACTCAGGTATTGCGTCATACAGGGAGGGACAGAGGG
Source organism: Panulirus interruptus (assembly GCA_032273725.1). Taxonomy (NCBI): domain Eukaryota; kingdom Metazoa; phylum Arthropoda; class Malacostraca; order Decapoda; family Palinuridae; genus Panulirus; species Panulirus interruptus. The sequence continues at coordinate 10,897 of JAUTYZ010740903.1, read as the reverse complement.
AAGGAGATGGGAGAAGACAGAGGGGGAATGTGAGCGTAGGTGGGGAGACGAAGTAAGGCTCGACGAGTGGAGGAGGAAATGGTGGAGGAATGAAGGACAGAAAAGAAAGAAATGAGATAAGTTACGTGAGGGAAAAAGAAAGACGAGGAGGACGAGGGGCAAGGAGGCTTGTGTTTAATTCACAAATCTAATTGCATCGAGAGGAACAATTAGCGCTAACTGCACCAAGCTGATTTCACTGATCTTACAAGGAATTCTCAAGACCCAATTATCAATGTTTGCCTTCGGTAATTACTTACGTAAATTAGTTAACACAGGGTAAGACCGGCTGAGTTAATCAAATTCATGGTACTAACAATGTGACGCGGCCTCTTGAGCGTAACTTGCTGATGGTAGGACTCTGCAAAACCTTAACCTATTATTGCAACCATCATATGGCACTTGACACTGTTGCAACTGTTATGTGTCACCCTCATCAACTGTTGCAACCTATATGTAGCACCATAACCTACTGTTAAAACCATTATGTGGCAGTTAACCTAGTTTTGCAACCATTATGTGGCACCTAAACCAACCGTTGCAACCTTTATGTAGTACCACAGCCTCATGTTGCAACCATTATGTGATAGTTAACCTAGCGTTGCATCAATTACGTGGTAGTTAACCAAGTATTGTAACCATTGTGTGGCAGTTAAACTAGTGGTGCAACCATTATTTGGCAACTTAACCAACTGTTGGAACCTTTATGTAGCACCATAACCCACTGTTGCAACCATTATGTGGCACGTGAACCTACTGTTGCAACAATTATGTACTGCAGACACACATCTTTTTGTTTTAAGAAATACTGAATGGGAATCTGAGGCGGATAAGGAAAAGTCGTACATCGCTCTCATCGTAAACCCAGACGAAGAGCTAGCAAACCTAGTAGACCCTGTCACAGCTACAGAGGGAGAGTCCACTGTGGAAATTCACGATGAAAGCGGATGTCAGGAAACTTCAACCACAGACATGAACACAGAAAGTGACACAGACGCTGATCTAGGTATAGAAGGAAAAGGAGTAAGTGGAAGCCAGGAAACGGCAAGCACGGACATGTTCACAGAGAGACAGGGACGCTGACTCAGGTATAGGAGAGGGAGAAAGTGGAGGCCAGGAAACTTGTAGCACAGACATGAGTGGACTTTAACGCTGACGCCGACTCAGGTATGGAAGGAGTTGGGAGGAAGAAAGTGAAATCCAGGAAACTCTCTTAGGCATGGCCACAGACACGGGAGATGGTGAGATAAGTCGCAGGAAAAGAACAACAATTCCGGGGTGTGGACGAAGTCTGTAGATACTATGCGAAGGAAAATTGCATATATAGTAAGAAGGACAAACTGTGACGGGAAAAATATAAATTCAAACACCCTAGAAAATATTTGAACTGCCAGAAGAAAAGCAAATGCCGGTATGGGGAAGCATGTAGGTTCTACCATCCAGAATTGTGCAAACAATCACAAGATATTAAGCGCTGCTTGAAGGAGTACTGTGACAACCACCACATAACAAGGACAATGAGACATGTCCCTCGTGCCCATCAAAATACTCGTTTTTTTCTAGTAACTAACAAGGGCCAAACAGAGGCAGGGAAGAGCTACCATAGGAGGAAGTGACACTGGCTTCCCTCTTTGAGATTGGTGAGGGAACTGAAAGCTGTCTGCCAGATTAAGCAGAACAGAGCATATTAAACCCCAAAAACAATACTGAGACAAGCCATGTAACGTCCTTCATATATGCCAACATACAGGGACTGAAATCACAGAGAACAAATAAAATCCCATCTATAAGTGGGTTACTAAACGAGTCAAGTGCAGTATTTGCGGCTTTCACTGAAACACACAGAAAAGAGCATATGAATAGTGAGGTATGGACCCCAAACTACAGCCTGTACAGATGCGACAGTACTAGATCATGTGGAGGGGTTGGACTATATATAGTAGACACACTTATAACAACTGAACTCCCGAACTCCTCAAATGCTGTAGTAGAAGCACTCGATGTCAAGAGTGAAAACCCAAACCAGGTCATTGCATTAATCTCTAGACCACCTGATGCAAAGTCTCATGAATCTACGGAAAAAATAAGAAATATAGAAATATGTCTCGACCTCTTCGGAAACCCAGTCCCAAATATAATTGTCTTGGGAGACTTCAACCTACCACACATTAAATAGAGACAGGCAAGAAATAACATCGTAGCGGAAAATACTGACAATGGAAGTAGCTCGGACGAACAGCTGCAAAAAAGCTATTCAGACTATGTGAAAAGATCTCCCTAAGCCAAAAAATAACAAAACCAATCAGAGGAAGTACCATTCTGGACTTATCTTCACAAATAATGTGGACCAAATTCTGTTGAACTGCAAAAGGCAAATGAGGAAAAAGACTTGGGCGTAATAATTTCTGGTGACCTAAAACCAAGTAAGCAGTGCAGAGAAGCAATGAAAAGAGCGAACAAAATTACTAGATACCTAGACAGGGCCTTCGATTTAAGACCAGGGAAATCATCCTTAGTCTTTACAATTCATTAGTTAGCATACATCTTGAATATTGTGTTCAATTTTGGTCACCCTATCTTAATAAAGACAGTAATAATAGAGAGAGTACAGCGTCGAGCTACCAAGATGATTCCCAGACTGAGAAACAAATCCTACAAGAGCAGATTAAACGACTTGAATCTATTTAGCTCAGAAAAGAGAAGGATAAAAGGTGATCTAATACAAGTATTCAAAACTATCAAAGGCTTTGATAATCTTGATCTATGAAGTTACTTAAGACTTGATTTGCCTGATTCTATTTGTACTAAGGGATACAAACTTGTGGGCAAACGATTTACCTTGAATGAGGCAAAGTACTATTTCTTCAACAGAATTGTTATCATATGGAACGATTTGCCGTTTAGATTGGTTAAAAGCAGTACTATAGATAAGTTTAAAAACAGACTTGTTAAATACTTCGCTTCAAGTCCATGACTTACATCATATGCACCTCCATAGTAACAATGACAATTCTCTTTGAATTATCTGTGTACTTTCTAACTTTTATAAACTAATCTGTGAGTTTCTGATGTCTTCCACTATCACAAACAGCCTCGAAAGGACACAATGGTCTGTTGCTGTTTGAATTCCTCTATATTCTTTTTTGTATGTGATACTACTATCTCAGACAACCTATACTCTGATCACAACCTGACTGAATTAAAAACAAGTCTGGATGCTAAACCGCCTAGTAGAACACACTCAACAGTGGAGGTGTTTTCAGTAACTTATTCTTAATAGTAAACGGATAAACTGGGAGGATGTGATCAATGACATGTGTGCGACACAATGGGAAACCCTGCTGAGTACCAAAACAGAGGAGGAATGTGTAAATGACAGTATCACTTTGGTGCTCCAAACATGCAACCGACATATACCAGCGAGAAGAAAGCACAAAAGGTCTAGGTTAAAACGAGGAAGACGAGCACTCTACAGGATGCGAAAAAGAACTATGCAGATCTTCTAAAGAAGTCACAGCTCAACCACCAAAGGAAAGAAAACCTATCAAGTGAACTATCGGACATAGACCATAAACTAAAAATTTCACGTGAAACACAGGAAAAACACGAAGAAAAAACCATAAGTGTAATAAGAAATAACCCAGAATAATTTTACTCATATGCAAAACGCAAATCCAGAACCACAAACTCCATTGGCCCACTCAAAATAGAAGATAACTTGACAGACGACTGCCATGAGAAGAGTGAGATTCTAAAAAGGCAATATGAATCGGTATCAGTGAGTCAAAAGCATTAAAAATAAATGACCCAAAAAACTTTCTCCAAAACAGTAATCCTCCAACTGTACACATAGCAGATATCACTTTCCCAACACGAGATATCCAGAGGGCAATTGAGAGCATACCTATGCACTCAGCCCCAGGCCCAGATTCATGGAACTCAGTCTTCATAAAAGAAATGCAAAGCACCTTTAGCACAAGCCCTAAATATCTCGTAGAGAAAATGTCTAGATCCTGGCATCATTCCCGAAATTCTGAAACTGACTCACATTGCCCTACTCCACAAAGGTTAGTAAAGTAGTCCCAAAAAACTTTCGATTGATAACATTTATTGGTTTTTGGAATATCAGCATAATTACTGTAGCAAACCCAGTGGGCTCCCACACCCTAGCCACAATTTTTTGACACATATGGTAGCTCACCCAGTATGGTCTGGGTAAAAGTCCAACCCAATAATGGGTACAAATGCCTGTTGCATACTGAAACGGATAAACTTACTTTGAAAGGCTTGACAAACTGGTCACTCCACCCCTATCTGACTCCACCACCGCCTAGCTCAGTCTCTCATCACCAGCATTTTCAGTAAAAATCATTACTATTTGAGTTAATAATGGAGAACTATACTTCAAGAAAACAATAGGCCTGTAGCTTGGGATACAGCAGTGTTCCTTTGGGGAAGTGAAGGTGCCACGCACTGCTCCGTAGACAGAGAGCTTGTGTGATGACTGATGCCTGAATTACATGTACCATAATAATGTTGATCCAGTAGAGTACCATGGGGTAAGCAAAATCTTCATAACTCACAGAAAAATAAAAGAATATCTTCCCAAGTTTTCTTTTATTTTCCAAGACCTCTTCATGGGGGGGATAACAAAGGAATATTATGTGAAGGTATTTGAACAGATTTAAAAGAAACAGGGCTCCTAGCCAGACCCACATGGAGAACAAGGTTGCACAGTGAGTTATAAATATGTACCGTAATATGGTGAGTGATGTGATTATGGTAGTGTTGACAAATCACAGCATACATTTCTTCCAAAGCTTACCAATAATTCTACCGTAATATTATTCAAACATTTTATATTTGAGTTATGAACTGAGAACTAAACTTCAGGGAAACAAAGAACCCTTAGTCGGGGAGGAAATTTTTTTACTCTGGGGGTAAACAGTGTTCCTTAGCAGGAAGCGAAAGTGGCGTGCACCACTTCAGAGAGCTTTTGTGTGTGATGACTGATATGTGAGTTAACATGTATTGTAATAATGTTGATCCACAATGGCACTGAGAGGTAGCAAATATCTTCATAACTCTGGAAAAAATAAAAGAACACCTTCCCAAGTTTTCGTCCATTTTCTAAGACCTCTTTAAGGGGAATAACAAAAGAATATTTCATGAAGGTATATGAACAAATTTAAAAAGAACATGACTCCTGTCCTGACTCACCACTACGTAAGGAACAAGGCCATACCCGAGGAGCATGGTGCCCAACTCATCCGCACGAATGAAAGCCCGGGCAACGGTGATTTATGAAGATGTACTGTAAGGTATGAATAATGTGGTGAGTGATTTGGTTACAGTAGTATTGACAGAACATAGCTTACGTTTATCTTCGAAAGCTTACCGATAAGTTTACTGTAGTGTTATTGAAACTCTTCTTACTTGAGGTGTTAATGGAGAACTGTACTTCAGGAATATAAAAGGCCCGTAGCTGGGAAGGAAGCACTGTTCCTTTAGGGGAAACAGTGTTTTTTGGTGGGAAGGCAAAGGTGGTGCATACCACTCCAGAGACAGTGAGTTCTACCAAAGAACATCTGTATTTTAGCTTCATTATCTTTAGATCTCACATAAATCACATTTGAAATTGGTATCCCAAAAATGTGTGTAATAAAACTTGTGATGTTTTGGTTGATGATCTGGCACCTGTGGGACCACCACCAACAATGTAACATTGTGTTTACCAACCATACTTACCAATGTGGTCGAGGATAGTGTTGCATATTCACAATAATACTTGCAAGATATGGTCACTTTTTCATTGATATCAGTAATACAGATGTGTGTTTTATCTATAACTGCATTAGGCAGTGATTTCTGCTGTATGACACTCGCTATCCCCATGATCAATCTTGGATATGGGCACATACAATACTGTAGATAAACTTTTCATCTGATAATTTGTATCCAACTGTACGTAATTTATTATTGGTGTATATGAGTTTTATCATTTGAATACAAAGCAACTCTCAGTCACTTCAGCTTTCTTAGGCCCCTTAAAAACTGAGGCTGACTATTATATGAGATGTATAAATTTGTTTCAGGCTTAATCTCAATGAATCAGTGACTGCTATTGGGATGATGTCATCATTCTACTCTTTCAGCCTATTTGAGCTTGCTGTTCACTGGGATAGCATGCTGTGGGGTGTGCTGCTTGTAGACAGGCTTTTCCCATCCCAATTATCAGTATCCCTTTTCTTTCATTTTTATATTTTTATTTTGCAGTTTATTATGAGAATAGTATACTTATGCATGCTTTGGTCAGTATTTTAGGATTGCTTTTTCTTTCTTTCTTTCTTTCATACTTGTTTGCTGTTCCCTGGATTAGCAAGGGAGCACCAGGAACAGACGATAATATACCTCATTTGCTCATGTCCACTCTCTAGGTGTCATGTGTAATACACCAAAACCACAGCCTTCTGTCCACAGCCAGGCCCCACAGACCTTTCTGTGGTTTTCTGCGGCTTCTTCATATGCCCTGGTTCAGTTCATTGATAGCATGTCATCCCATGTATGCCACATCACTCCAATTTTCACTATCCCATGCGTGCCTTTCACCCTCCTGCATGTTCGTGACCCGTTCACTCTATCTTTTTCACTCCTTCCTTCCATCTCCAATTTGGTCTTCTCTTTCTCCTTATCCCCTCCACTTCTGACATACATATCCTCTTTCTCAACCTCCTCATTCATTCTCTCTATATATCTAAACCATTTCAGCACACCCATCTCAGCTCTCTCAGTCATATTCTTCTAATAACTACACTTCTCTCATACCCTTTTATTACTTAATCAGTCAAACCATCTCACATTACATATTGTCCTCAAACATTTAATTTCCAATAAATTCACCCTCCACTGCACACCCTCATCTATAGGCCATGCCTTAAATTTATTTTGTAGGACTACTGTAACTTCAAACATACCAATTTTTGCCCTCCCAGATAACGATCTCACTTTCCATACATTCTTCAGTGCTCCCAGAAAGGAAAAGGGAAAATCAGATAGCAGGGTGCTGCCTGTTTGCCTTGTAATATTCATGCACCTCTGGGCAGAGCTGCCGACCCACAAAATAGTCTGTGGCATATAGTTGCTGCCATCAGATTCAGGGTCATCTATTTCATACTCAGAGTTTGAGTCACACACTATTAAGGCATCGTCATGTTTGTTATCATATAAAGCAACGACCAGATGCTGGCCATATGTATACATGTAACGGCATTGATCGGGTTCAACAAACATGGTGTGGTATAGTACAGGTGTCTAATATCCTGAAATATAACCACACACTTTTATTACAACACTTTACATCATTTTTACCAAGGGATGAGACATTTATTATATGTACAGAAGGGAATTTATTGAGAGGCACAACAGATATTCACACACAAATGATAGTTACAAATTTAACTTGTGAAATATCATAAGATACAACAATAAACACTTTATAAACAATTTACAAGCAGTTTTACAGGTGAGTATTATTGCACAATGGAGGGATGGAGTGTTTGAGAGGGACTAGAGAAAATTTTTAAAGGGCACCTTTTGGTGTGGCTGCTGGGAGGTAAGTGATGTAGTGCATAAAGTTGCCATATATCCCAGTAGAGTTGGATTACCATGTGAGAGCTAGTTTTGAGAAATGATGCACCCAACATTTCATGTGTCGGTTGGAAATACTCGATTTAAATAAATTTTTTTCTTTTGAGAAATATGACAGTTGCATCAGGTGCAAATTGGATGAGACAAGAAATTGAAACAAGATTCACTTTATAGTTTTGCTGTTATGAACAAAATTATAACTGATTTAGTATCATATAAGATAAAACATGGCAATAATAAATTTTTTGGTATAGGTAAAAAAAAATAATATATCCCTGGGTTAGGGGCGAAAGAAGCTTCTCTCTATTTCCTGTGTCTCGTAGAAGGCCATGAAAGGGGGTGGGAGTGGGGGCTGGAAGTCTCCCTTCTTGTATTTCAATTTCTAAAAGACTGAACAGAAGGAGCCAAGCAGGGAGTGCTCATCCTCCTCAAAGGCTCAGGCTGGGGTGTCTAAATGTTTGTGGATGTAATCAGTGTGAGAAGAATTGCTGCTGGGGTCAACATGCTGTCAATGGACTGAATCAGGGCATGTGAAGCATCCAGGGTAAACCATGGGAAGGTCTGTGGGGCCTGATTGTAGATGGGAAGCTGTGGTTTCGGTTTATTACATATGACAGTTAGAGAATGGATGTGAGCAGATGGGGCCTTTCTTCATTTGTTTCTGGCGCTACCACACTAACGCAGGGAACGGCAATCAAGAAAAAAAATATGACTAAAATATTTTTTGGTATAGGCAAATTAAAAAATAAATCATGCAGTGGCAACTGACTTGACACTCAGGCTTCATTCCCACACTTTTTAGTGCTTTGTACTGAATCATTTACATAACTTCTACACATTATTAAAGGGAAAGTAGGGGACAAAATTTATGGAAAGGAAAATAAGTGGTTAATCATTACTGTACTTTTTGTTTTTGGCCAATCAACCAATTTTCTAGCCATCGAAGTATAACTCCGTCTCTACCCTGTAACTTAACTTTTTGCAGGTAATCTTTGTTGCAGGACTTCATAGAATGCTTTCTGAAAATTTAAATAGATGATATCGACTGCTTTACTTTCATCATATATTTTGATTATATTATAAAAGAAATCTAGCAGATTTTTTGTACATGAATGATTTTATCAAAAGCCTAGATGAGAATTGTTTATTAAGTGATGATCCTTTATGTTATTTACTATATTGTCTCAAATGATGGTTCCTATGAATTTACCAGCTATGGACTTTGAGCTAATTAAATGATTGTTTCTGGGCAAGGACTTATAACCTTTTTTGAATAACAATATTACACTGTCAAACTTCCATTCCTCTGGAACTTATGCTGTAGCAAGTGACTTACTGAAAAATACAGACAAGGGCTTAACAATCTCATTTTTCACTTATTTCATTTTCCTCAGATAAAATATATATATGGGTCTTCTGTTTAATTTACTTTTATTTAATTTGATGCTGATAGTATATCTCCAGTGTGTATGTCGATATGTTGTTGAATGTTTTCTTCTCCTAACGATGGGACTGGATTTCGAACATGAGCTGTGTCTTCAGTAGTACTACAGATGCAAAATAATTGAAATCTTATTCATGGCTTCAGTGTCTTAAATAAAAGTCACCAATTTCCATTATTATGGACCATTTGATTTGATAATGACTCCCTGGCCATGAACAAACTATAGAATTCATGAGGGTTTCTTTAGCTATTTCCAGCAGTATAAGCTTCGTACTGACATTTACTTTGACACATAGTCTCTTAGTTTTTCTGTTGAACAACCAGTAAGTACCGTATATTCTTCGCTTGAGAAGCTACAAGACTTTGTGCTCATTGTTTATTTTTATCTCCTTCCTTTTATCCGGTCTTAACTTTACCCAGTCTTGTTTTGTCTCATGTCAAAGTCAGCTTCATTTTATTACATATCCCATGATGATCAAATACAGTATTCACAGTATTGATCCTTTAATAAAGTAGCATCCAGCACCTTTTACATGCTTTTTTTCCCAGTTTTACTTACAATCTAACTTATGATTTAAGAAAAGTGTCAAGCATAGATCTATTACAGCTGGTAATGAATTTCACCGTGTAGGCACTTTTTCAGTCAGAACTACTAAACATTAACACTTTTTTCCAGAACTACCTCTGTATCATGGTGAATCTTGGGAATTAATGCAACGTCGCTGGGCAAAATTGGAGAAGGACTTTAGGACGAAAAGCAAGAAATTTGATATATCCAAGATCCCAGATATTTATGATTGCATCAAATATGATCTGCAGCACAATAACCACACACTTCAGTTTGAGCATGCAGAAGAACTGTACAAATGTGCCAAATATCTGGCAGATGTTGTAATCCCTCAGGTATGGCTTTTTTTTCCTAGAGTTGCAGTTTTGACAATTTTTCTCCCACTAGAGATAAGAGATTGTGAGGCAGTTTAATCTTCATGTTGAGTAATTTGTAATGATGCAAAAACCTGAATGTTTTGTAAGATTATGTGGTGCCCCTTAATTGGGCCTCTACATATTACATTATATAGATTTGTATATTAAGTGCAAATTCCATAAACTCCTTCCAGAATGAATACCAGAAAAACTGAACAAAATAAGGAGACTGGGTATGCAGAAATGGAGGAAAATGTATTAACATTATATGGACATAGAGAATCGGTAAAGGAAAAAGATTTTATCCTAGGCATATAAGTTCAGTGCATAACAAAAGAAACAGATAGAAATGCAGATCAAGATGGGAGGAAATTCTCTTTAGTATGTTTAAAGTAAGACCTAATGACAAGTGTGTAAACAGCTGAAAATCATATTCATCAGTTTGTAGCAGCTTTAATTGCTAGACCTCCAATTTCTTGTGAAAATGATTGCAGACAAAAAATTTTGAGTATCGAACTGAATGATTGGAGGATACAATGGTCTTATGCACAGCTGTCTTGCTGCAATATGAACAGATTAACTTATTGTTTAGAATATCAAAATTAAATTAACTTAGCAAACCTCACTCTCTCTCTTTATAATGACAGTAGTAATACCATCCATATCTTTAAGGATAAGTGTCTAGCATTCACAGCATGCAAAACAGGAAAGGACTCTGCTAATTGGTAGTGAAGGGGATCCTGTTTCTCTCATTTTCACTTTGATTGTGAAAACACTTTAAACTTTCTTCAATATCTTCCCAAACAACTTTCCTAAACACCTCACAACCCCAAGTGTGGAAGT
>JAUTYZ010740793.1:0-13392 GCA_032273725.1 Panulirus interruptus | reverse complement strand
GACTCTCTTGAGTATGAGGTTCCTCCTTTATTTATACATTGAGATTATTTTGTTAATCCCCGGTAATTGCTTTACCTGGTCTTCAAGTTTTTGTTTTTTTCCCGATTCCAACCTGCAATATCAAAATATTTCAATTATCAGCTGCCTTCCCTGAAACGATGACAGGAACAAATGTTAGATTTTTTATTTGCGTGATCTATGTAACAAAAGCAACCTGATGCAGATTTTAGTAAAATTCTTTGAACTTAATGCTGAATGTAGATAGAGTAGATAAACATAATACAAGATGCAAAATAAAAATGTACAGCAAACAGTATCATTTGCATGTGGAGCTGCCTGGAAATTTTCCATCTCTGTTGGAACATCTAAATTGTGAAATTCTTTGTCTGTTTATACAAGAAGTGTATATTACAATGACTACTTTTGCATAATCATATAAGGTAATAGAAACCCAGCTGACGACGGGTATTGCTACCATCACAATCCCGATTCCTCTATCAAGGTATAAAGTTTTGAAAACTGAAACTGAAACTATTTCCGAAAATTAGGCTTACTCTAATCCCATGACCTGATACATGTAGATAGTCATGATAAACAAAGAATTTATCATTTTGAGTATTTGATTTCAAGTAGTTGGTAGAAATGTAGACGTAGTCAACGTAATAATTGGTCAATGTGAAATTATTCTAATTTTGTATCTAGTTCAATTACAGTTTTGTACTTATTGTTATTATCTATCGCGTGCTATCAATTTTGTATGTATTATAAGGACCACATTGGAGTTAAGTGTTTATGTATTCTTTTTATGCTCTCCATGGTGAAATGTTTTCATATATACGATGTATATGTATTTTGTAAAATAAATCCAAATCCAAACCCGTCATATACAATATACCCTCCGAGGACAGGAATGAACACAGACAAGTACAAATAGGACACTCCCTTAAGCTTGCAAAGCTAAAAATACAATCTTTACCTCAAGGGTCGCATAGAATTAGACAATTTTAATAAACAGTCAACTGGAGAGGCTGTCCAGCATACTAATGTCTGTAGGGACAATCATAACTCCTGCCCCTCAGACTTGTGGCGCCTGTCATTAGGCTTAAGCAAAATCTACATTGTTTGCTTGTTTATTCTTTTGTGGAGTTGTTCCATCTTCTGCTATATTTTCATATGATTTATTCTATCTCTGATGCATTACACTGTGATTAAAACAATAAAGATGATATAGTTACCCTTTCCCTTAACAATTACCTGGAATCGTCCATTTTCTGAGGAACAATTTTGTTCGGATTCCTGACCCTACCTGTCACTGAAGAAAAATTCTATATATTGCTCCAGAAGATAGTATATAAGACATAAATGATATTTTTATAAAGATATTTAATTAAAGATATCATGAAATGAATTGAGAAGGTGTATTACTTCATAATTCACAACACAATACATAGGCTTCTTAAGTCTCTCCAACAATTTCGTATTGATAACAGTGATATCCAACATGGCGGCTGCGGTGCCGACACTAGAGGTCCTAATCCGTATGTGTCAATTTTTTTCCTTTTTAATACATGCAACCTCTTCAACATCTATTTCCCGTAAATATCAATATCTTTCCTATTCAGAGCTAAATAGGTTTCCTTTCAAATTTTTATCCATTGTTGACATTCACCCTGCAAGTTAATCATTGGGTTCTTGATCTTTTACCTCAGCTGTAACACCTGTCGTTAGCGGAACACTTATTAATCTTTCTCCTCCTCCTTGGCTTCATCTGTTGTACCTGTTGTTTTTATCTTATGACTGTGACAACGATGTTATACGTGTTATAATGTCAGGATTAGCCCATAAACATTGCGGCTGGAGCTTTCGGCGACGAGGAGTCTTAATTTGACACCTTCTAAGGTGTAAAGAAACGATAGCTGTTAAGACTAAAAGTTATATCGAATATCGGAACAATATTACGAAAAAAATTATAAGCAGCGTTATTATTACCTCACCAAAAGTAGAAGTGAATTTTTTAGCGGCCTGCCGTAGTTATTGTGTCTAAAATCGGTAATTCATTATTTTAGGGGTGTGGCGATTACTGCTTCTCAGTACCGACCAGAATCATGCCAGTGGATTCGATATATTTAGTTTAAAACTCTTAGTCCACTTACAAAAACAAAAGCTGTAAAATAATGAAAATAATGCCATATTTTAGCTCCATATCGAAATTAGTGTTAGGAAATGGTTTCTTATGATTTATTGTTTCATTTTATTCGTTGTGATTGCAGAAATATATTTAGAGGACCTGTCTATTGCAATTTCTTGTACTGGTGTTGAATGATATAGAATAGAGCGATACACTTACAGTTTCATTGGGTTAGTCAAGAACAGGTTTTCTAGATGGAATGAAGGCAAGACATTGAAGAATCTGCAGAGCAGACCATTAGAATTTGATTTTAAAAAGTACAGTATACATAGTATTTTCTAGTCCAGTGAGGGTATAAAAGATTTTAACTTTTTAGATATTTTGTTGCAGACCGTTGATGACATTATTATGTATGTCCTCAGAAATTGCCACAGGTTCTCCGAACACTTTAGGATGATCCTCATTCCACCCCAGCCACATGTCATGCTTGGCTTTAGGATATGTTTGAGAACATGCCTTTCAGCTGCTTAATTGTTCATTGATATATCTGTACCCTGACTTGCAATGGGTTTACATTCCTTGAAACCCTCTCTCAAGTCAGGGCATGAAAATACTGAGCACTTGAAACCCATTATATAAGGGGCTTGCTTTCCTGACCAAATTTTTCCAGATCTAACTCTTGAGTATGGATTATGCATGTAAGAACTTAAGAATATTATGCTACCTTTTCTACTCAGTTATTTTCAATAATATTGAATGAAAACTTCTCAGGTGGAAGGGCTTCAGGTAATGGTAGAGTGGAATTGGGTGGAGTGAGGGTTACTGGGAGGGGGGACTCGGCTTGTCTATGTAATCCCTTGAATTATCTGATTCAGTAGTTGTTGTTTCTCAAGGTGGAGGAGAAGTTGTCCATGGCCTTTTGAAAAAGCTTTTCAGTGTTAGCTGTAAGGTACACCTCTCTTTCTCTACACATCTCCTTGTAGGTACGTAAAATATCCAAAAACTTTTGGAGTACATTAGGGGGATGTTAATAGAGTGGTAGACAAATAACATGGTCTTATTTACTCCTTAATTTTCTGAATAATGGCCACAGATTCATGAGGAAGATCCATAGACTAAGTTATAACCACAGGTGTTTGAACCATCATGAAACCTCTGAATAACCTTTAAGTTCATGTCAAGAGTAATAACCTTATGTTTTGTACTTCCTTGAGTGGCTTTGATATTCTTTGTAGACATACTGAAATGGCTACACTTATTTTGGAGGGAGGAAGTACTGGGGGAAGCAGTTACCAGTACCATACATAAACTGTTGTGTATTACATGCCCTCTTGTGTTTACAAGTCTATTGCTGGTGGATTGAATACGAATGGAAGTGTATTTTGCCAGTTGGTGGGATATAAAATGAAAAGTATCTTGCCTTGACAATATTAAAAAATACAGAAATACCTTAAGATATCAACATATTGGATAATTAATGGAAAAAATTATTTTGTACATTAAGTTAATAAAGTCAGAGATATTTTATATTCAAATCTATCTCAAGTATGAGGCTTACATGTCACAAGTTGAGCCTTTACCCTAATTCTCAAATGTCTCGTGTAAAATATGTCAAAATGAATTGTCGCTAGTTTGAAGATGGCGGTATTTCACCTGCATTTTGAACTATTCTGAGAATAGGACTTCAAAAAATAACAATCTGAATTGTGCAAAAGATTATAAATTTTTAGTTACATTTATTGTTATGGACAACTGATGATATTGTTTGTTTTCAGAAAAGGCTACAAGTCCGTTGAACCCAGATGATGACCCAAATTCCATCCAAGCTGTGTGTCATGCTGTTACTGCAGAGCCTGGTGGCATCCAGACAGCAGTCAGACTTCTTGCTCATAAAATACAGTCTCCCCAAGAACGAGAGGCACTGCAGGCTCTTTCTGTGAGTTTACTTACTTTAAGTTTTGTTAAAATAATGTACTGTATTTATTTCTATGAAACTAATAAAAAAATTTGAGAAGTATGTGACATATATTAACAGAAGCTTTTCTTTTGGATATTCAGTTTTAATACGAGAATTTTTTTGGCAGTACGGTAACTGATAATTTAGATTATCAAAAAAAGAAAAAAGAAAAGATATATAAAAGGTGATATGGAAAGTATTAAAGCTACATAGAGGAGCACTGGGATGGCTGTTAAGACAGTAAAGGATTTTTCTTTATGGCTGAGTTAGGTTGAAGATTAGTGTAAGATGCAGAATTTATTGGTGTGTTATTCAAGATAGACATAGAACTGGTTTTAATATTTTCTCTTCAGTATATATGTATTTTTTTATTTTTTGGGTACAAGAGCTGGATGCCTGAATTATAATGAAAATTGACGTAGTAAATGGAAAATACTTCTGTAGTAGGTCAGGCCTGGAGAAAGCATATTAGTTAGTTTGTTTTATATGTCTATTTGTATTTCATATACTGTTTACTGCTGTGCATCAAGATGGTACATGTTGAAATGGAGAAGCTACTTAACTTAAACCGTATCTTCTGTGTTGCCACTGAAAAAAGACATGCATTTAGATCACAGATCTTGTGGAAGGATCAATCAACCAGTTATTTCCCTGAAAATTTAAGGGATCAGAAGTAGTTACATAATTTTATTTGATTAACTCCAGTACAGTAATGTGCTTGGTGAAGCTGTGGGATGAGCTATAACTGCTCTGTAATTCCACATCTCTTGCTAAATTGGCAAGTACTTTGCTTAACCTGGTGTGACTTGTGGGAGCTATGGGTTGTTGAGTCAAATGGGTGAGCTAAAATCCACTATCCTGCTGTAATCATACCTTTATCCTGTGGCTGTATTATATATATATAAAGCTTGACCTGATTTGATGAAGATTTTTGTGTATTTGGATGTTGATCCTTTGAAAATGGTGATAGTGTTGCTGATAGGGTGGTTAGCTTTTAAAATGACTTTAAGATTGAACAATATACAGCCTCTTCTTTGGATGGATAGGTGGTATAGATTTTACTTGTTTAATGGAACAATACTGATGAAATTTTCAATGAGTTTTCAGTTGCCATTAGAGTGTATTGAAAAGTTTAGAGATTACCTTGTTGTGAGTGATTTAATTGGCCTTTTTATTTTAAAATGACTTGATATGAATAGTTATCAGGTGTGCCTTCTTGTAGTAGTTATATTTAAAGGCATGAAAGATATTTGTTAAAGGAATATGGTTTTATTATAGATTACATATAAACATATGGATTTAGTATAGAATTTTATTCTTTCATACAATATTTCACCTTTTCTTGTTTGATCAGCAGTAGACATGTTATTAAGAATGAAGGTCACTGGAATGATTATATTCTAACTCAACCATTTTTATCTCATGAAATGCACTGCAGGTACTGCAAGCTTGTGTAAATAACTGTGGCCCTGTCTTCCATTCTGAGATTGGTAAATTCCGCTTCTTGAATGAAATGATCAAGTTAGTGTCACCAAAATACCTTGGGAATCACACCCACAGCATGGTGAAAACAAGAGTTGTAGAGCTCCTTTACACATGGACCATTGACTTAAAGGCAGAGCCCAAGATCCTAGAAGCTTATAACATGCTTAAAAAACAAGGTGTGGTCAAGGTTAGTACTGTACCCCTGAAAATAATCTTTTGAGGTAAATTGTGGATTTCACAGGAATGGTTTATAAAATAGATGTAAAGACATGTGTAATTCTGAGGTTTCTTCAAGTATTAATGCATCTTTTGTATACTTCATCATCACATAATCACAGAAATAGGTTATTCTGTACCTGCTTCGTGATTAGTGATGTATTATCCCACCATGAATCTAGAGGGGGCTTACAGTGATACCTGCATTTGTATACATGTAAATCTGAACAACTTGGTTACAAGTTGCACTTTCCACATTCACCAGCAAATGGATCCCAGGTAGATGACTAGGAGCTCATTGATGATTATATCATAGATCTGTGCTGCTATTCTTTTCCCTCACTTTTCACCTTTTGCAAGATCTTGATTTTTCTCAGCATCAGCTCGTTTCACAGCCCTGCATCTCTCTTCCCTAAAAAGTGATTTATTACTTGTCTTACTGTTGGATACTTACTGATAGTTGAACAGATGGAATTAGAGGAAGGAATCTTCATTAAGTATTCATAGGTTTCATATGCTAAATATCATTAGTTATTTATCTTTAATCTTTTTCTTTATCTACTTAGAAATAGAAGCCTCTTTCTGTAACTTAAAAGAATATACTGTAATTTAGTGTAATGAATTGCAAAGAAATCTGCTATTTTTTTTTTTAATAAGCACAAAAACAATTATGAGGTAAGGTATTGTGCTTCTTTAAAACTTTTTCAAATATATAAAAAAATCTTCATTAACAGTAGCAAATTTGACTTTACAATTTTTGGGGTCATATGTCCAGTGGGTAATATTTTTGTACCTGATTGCCTTTCCTGCTTTAGCAAGTTAGCGCTGGGAACAAACAAACAATGGTCTCATTTGCACTCATCTGATCTCCAGCTGTGACAGAAACAAACCAGAGATCGTCACAAATTACTCCATGGTTAATCTTGACCTCTTCATATGCCCTGGTTCAGCCCATTGACAATATGTTGCCCCTGCCATATGCTACATAAAGTCTTTGCATATAAAATGGAATATGTTTCAACTATCAGAATTATGTAAATAATGTTTTTCCTGTGATCTCATTATTTTACAGGATGATCCTCAATATATAGGAGCTCCAATTGCTCCCAAGCCTAGAAGTCGAGCAAATGCAGTCTTTGAAGATGAGGAAAAGTCCCGCCTTCTTCAAAGGCTTCTTCAGAGTAAGAACCCAGAAGATCTTCATACAGCTAATGCTCTCATTAAGTCTATGGTGAAGGAAGATGAGAGCAGAATGGAGAGGACTAGCAGGCGGATAGTGGAGGTATAGATTTGTTAATGATTTTAGTGCGGTTTTTAGCCATTAGAGAGAGAGACAGAGATCATAGTAGTGTGGTATAATTGTATCGTATCAGATTTTCACAAACAGTATAATGATGCAGGTGCCCATATACCAGATACTTATATCCATTTTAGTGGCTTTAACCTCTCTCTACACCATTAATCCATAAGTTGTGGTGACCTGACACACTCATGTGTACTCCCAACTGTGGCCTGTGTACAGTTATGAACTGTACCTACTTATTACATTTTCATTTCTCACATCATTAAACTTTCACCTATAGCAACGGTGCTCATTAGAAACATTTCATATGATTTTAATGTATTTCAAATTCTATTTTGTCTAGTGTTATAATGTAACTTATAGAGATTAACTGTCAAACAGAAGGTACAGCAGTTCTTGTGGCTTTCATATACAGTACCACGTTGAACCACACATCAAATTATTTGCTTCAGTTGTGGAAGTGTAATGAACAGGAAAACATTAATTATGTACAGATTGTGTAAACAAAGATTTCCATTCCCAAAACTCACTGCCAATGGCTAGAACCTTCCTTAGGTCACTGTGTAAAGTAGGATTTAGAATTACATTGTGTGTTAAACAGTAAAACCTCTGTTAACCGAAATGCTTAGGGAATCACCCGTTTCGGATAACAAAAATATCTGATAATATGATTTTTTTTTATATACAAAATAATTCAGAAATTGTAATACAACCATTCCTTGCTTTTAACAGGTATTATGTGTGTGAAAACTTTTCATAAAGAGAAATTACATACAGTGAACCAATAAACATACAGAGAAAAATGGAATGTGTACAGCAGCTTCAAGGTCTGCTTTGGTGGATTCTCCTGTTACCTTCACGTGAGGAAGCTTCTGACATTAGATAAACTTATCTAGCCATCCATTACTTGTTTGAAATGGCTCTGGCTCAGCTACATTATCTCCTTTACATAGATGCTCATAACTGTTTAGAGCTTTAGACCTGAGCTGAAGGTTACTAAAGCTGCTTTCCTTCTTTGTCTCATGCTCTGTGTATAATGAGAGTATTTTCTCCATCTCTTCCATAAGTGGATTTCTAACCGTTGTGGTTACCTTAGCAGACAGTGGAGTAGAGTGGACCACATCACTACAAATTTTCTTTGCATTCTTCTTTATGCTGTGGATTGTAGATTCACCCAGGTTGTAAGCACGCCCAAGTGCTGATGCTCCCTCACCAGCATCAGCGTATTGTATGATTTCTAACTTTGTTTCTCAGGTTAAAGAGGTTCTCTTCTGTTTAATTTCTGGTTCTGGGATAGATGTTGTTGGGCGTTTGGATGCCTTGTTAACAAACACAAACACAACAGGTTGTAGGAAAATCACATTAGCAGGTATACCCAAATTGCACAAGTAGCACAGATCCGCACACAATGGTGGTAATTGCGATACTGACCCACTGGCAGGAACATGGCACGCTTCACCCAGGGCCCACGTTTACTCCACCCACCAACCCTCACTGAAGTTTTGGCACACTTTCTACGGCACTGACATTCCCTCACCAGCATCAGCGCATCGTGAGATTTCTTGCTTCATTTCTAAAGTCAGAGAGGTTCTCTTCCATTTAACTGCTGAAGATGTTTCTGGATGTTTGGAAGCCATATTTCCAATCACAAACACAGCAGGTTGTAGGAAAATCACATTAGCAGGTATACTCAAATTGCACAAGTGGCACGGATCCGCACACAATGGTGGTAACTGCGAGACTGACCCACTGATGGGAACATGACGCGCTCCACTCAGAACCCACGCTCACTCCACCTACCAACCCTCACAAAAGTTTCTACTGCACACACATTTTAAAATATTTTACCTATTTGTATATATTTTACATAGAGGAAATACTAATATATTTAAGCAAATAAGCCCTACTAAATGCCTCGGTCTTCTTCTAGTGCTTGTTGACGTGGTAAATAGTCGTCATGCTGATGACGAAGTCCTCCATAAGTGCTGCCTTAGACTTGCCCTTAGTCAGCCTCTTGTACAAGTCAATCTTCTTTTTGAGGCTTAAGACATTCCTCTTGCATTTCATGCGAGATGTAGATGGCTTCGAGGAGCTGTCAGGTAATTGCTGACGATGCTTGAAAGGGGTGCACAAAATACATGAATTTGCAAGACCAGCACACAACACTGTGCCAGAAAGCTCAAGGGAGATGATAAACAATCACCAGCTCCACAAAACTAATTGCTCAGGCACGGTGCATGCGCAGTTTGAAATATTTTTACATATCTTTTTTGTTTTTCAATTTTTTTTCGGATATTAGAAGGTAACCAAACAAAATTGAAAAAAATAATTTGGTTTGAACATTTTGTCGTCTCGAATTATGGATAACAGAAGTTTTACAGTATAATCAACTCCACACTGCATTTTTGACTGCCGGTCTGTACATAGTTCCTAATATGCTTATGGAGCTCTAATATGCTTATGGAGATGTAAGATTTGTCAAGTGCTAAATATCAACTTCTGTAATGAACTAACTCCCATCATTTGGACAGCAAGCCACCAAACATTTTCAGCCAAAATTTATAAGTTTTTTAAGAGTTATTCAGTGCCTTATTTAATAGAAATAATGTAACATGAAAAACAGTTTAATAGTAATAATAATATCTTTGAAGAGTAAACATGAGATGTTGTCATGTCTCTTTGACTTGCAGGTTATATTTCATTTGCATAGGTATTGTAAGGTAGTTGGTAAACCTGGGTGTATATGATAGGTGGTAATATGTTTCATTACTACCACAAATATTAAATAATGTAATAACAAAGATATATTTCAGTATTTGTTACATCAAAAATGTATGTTACTTTTCAAATGTAAAGCATATATTATTGCAGGTAATATCTGAATCACAAAAAAGGCACAAAGTATACAAATCATAGAAAGTGTACTAGGGACATTTTAAGGGATACATAACACCCCTTCTCCTCAGGAAAGCTTTGTAACTGAGGGGGAGAATCTTTTATATTTTTTTTTCATACTTCAGTTTCCTGTGCTAGTTTGGTAATGCCAGGAACATTTTTAGAAATTCACTCACATCCACTCTCTAGCTTTCAAGTGTAATGCACAGAACCTGCAGCCCCGTAACCACAGCCAGGCCTCACAGACCTTTCTGTGGTTTCTCCTGACCTCTTCATATGCCTTGGTTCAGTCCATTGACAGCACATTGACCCATGTATACCACATCAATCAATTCACTCCATCCCATGCCCGCCTTTCACCCTTCTGCATGTTCAGGCTCAGATCACTCAAAATCTTTTTCACTCCATCTTTCCATCTCCAGTTTGGTCTACCCCTTCTGTCCCCTCCACCTCTGACACATATATCCTCTTTGTCAATGGTTCCATACTCATTCTCTCCATATGTTCAAGCCATTTCAGCTCACCCTCTTCAGCTCTCTCATCCACACTCTTTTTATTATCACACCTCTCTCTTACCCTTATATTACTTACTCGATCAAACCACTTCTGACCATTTCCAACTCATTTACCCTCCTCCACAGATAGATGGATAAATAGATACCTAACCTAACCTCTTGGTTCCTGGCCACTGAACCCCATTTTTCAATCTATGTTACCATGGAAATTATTGAGGTTTGTTTAGTTTCTGCAGTTATATCGCCTCTTTATATCTGTGTAATTCCCTATTTGTATTGTACAGAGAGGGAGTTTTACACTTGTGGGGCCCATCTCTTGAAGATTCTTTGCTGTCAATCAGTTTCTTAAATTATGTATGTTATCTGCATTGAACATGTCCTCAGTCATCTTATTCCATTCATCCACCACTCTTATGCTATAAAAGTCCTTCCTGACATTTTTATTAGTTCATTGCTTGATTTTGTGTTATGTCCTCTAGTTTCTCTGCCCCTAAGTCTCAAAGAACTGTTTACTGTCCCTGTCATTGACCTGTTTTAAAAGTTTAAAGGTTGGGACCAGGTCATCCCTCACTCCTTTCTTCTAAGGTGGGCAAATTTAAAGCCACTAGCCTTTCCTTGTAACTCAACTCATTTTAATTCTGGTACCATCTTTGTTGCCCCTCTTTGGACCTTCTCTATTAGCTCATTGTTCTTCTGTAGGTGCACTGACCAAACTTGAGAAGCATATTCTAGTTTTGGACTTATGTAGGATATGACCAGCTTGCTAAATATTTCCTTATCCCTATACATGAAAGTTATTCTAATGTTTGCCAGCAAACAGTTTGTCTCTTTAACTATTCTCTTAGTATGGGACTCTGGCAACAGGTTAGGGATGTCGACTTCCAATTCCTTTTCATTCTCAGAATCCAGAGGCTTATATCCTGCAAGATGATAATCATACTGAGGCCTTCTTTTAATTTGTCCCACCCTCAATACTTTACATTTGTGTGTGTAATTACCTATTTGTACAGTATGGGGAGAGAGTTCTACTCTCATGGGGCCCCATCTCCTGACTCTCTTTGCCATTGAGTAGCCTTTTAAACTTTGTAACCTGCCAGCATTTACTGCCTCATTAGGTAGTATATTCCATCCATCCACCACCCTAATGCTAAATCAGTACTCCTTATTAACCTGTCTAACAAGTTTTCTATGCAGTTTTTTGTTATGGCTGCTGATTACTCTGATGTTGTATCTCTTGAAGAATTGTTCCCAGTAAGTATCATCTAGCTGATTTAGAAACTTGAATGCTGTTATCAGATCCCCTCTCTCTCTCTCTCTCTCCTCTTCTCCAGGGTGGATGGCTTTGTAGCCCTCAGCCTCTCATTGTATTTCAGTTCTCTTATTGTGGGAACTATCTTTGTTGCTCTTCTCTGTACCCTATCAATCAGATCTTTGTTCTTCTTTAGGTGCAGTGGCCAGACTTGTTTGGCATAATCCAGTTTTAATATGTAGTGAATATTTTTACAAACATGTCATTGTCCATGGATTTAAATGCAATTTTTATATTTGCCTGCAGACACTGCCTTTTTCTCAGTTCTCTTAATATGTAGCTCAGGCAATAGATTAGTCATATTGATGATCCCCTAGATCTCTTTCACATGCAGATTCCTGTAATTCATTTCCTGCCAAGTAACCTAGCACTTACTTGATCTTGGCATCATCCACAAACCTGCTTAGATATGATTGGAGTCCATCAGGTAAGTCATTTATAAACACCAAGGACAGCAGTAGGCCCAATACAGAGCCTTGTGGCATGTCACTTATAATCCCAGCCCACTTTGAGGATGCATCTCTTACATGTTCTTTGTTCCCTTACAGTAAGGATGTATTATTGGAGCCCACCCCTTAACCCTGCCTGCAGATCTAGCTTTTTAATCAAATTCCAATAAGAGACTGTGTCAGAGGCTTTCTGGCAGTCCAAGAACAGTCATTGATCTAGGATGGAGATCATCTTGTCATAGAAGCCTAAAAGATTGGTTATGCATGACCTCCTTTCCTTAAAGCCATATTGTATCCAAGTTAAAAAGTTTTTTTTAGGGCAAGTAGTCATTCATTTACTTTCTGATTTTCTTTTCTAATGTTTTACAAACCACACTTGTTAGTGAGACTGGCCTGTAGTTCAGGAGAGTATCTCCTATTCCCTTTCTTAAAAATAGGCACAACATATGCCCTTTTCCACATCTTTGGAACTACATCTTTCACTAATGACTTCTTGAACAGCATTTCAGGTGGTTCAGCAAGTGCCCCCACACATTTTTTCAGCACATATAGGGAGACTTCTTCAAGACCATGGGTTTTATATGTGTTGTTTTTATAGTCTGATTATGTTGGTTCTGTCAGTTACTATAGATTCCAAAACTTCATCTCCCTTCCACCTTGGTAATTCTGGTGCATTATTATCCTCCAGTGAAAACGTTTTTGAATTTATTATTCAACTCATCACATATTTCCTCAACCTCCTCAACAATTCTTCCCTCCAAGTTCCTTAGTCTGGTTAATGTCTCTTTCACTGAGAGGTTGTTGCTGATAAACTTATGTACATGTTTTGGATTGTCTTTTGCTTTTTCCATGATATATTTTTTTCAGAATCCCTCTGCTCCTTCATCCTTACTTTGCAGTACAGGTTGAACCTCTGTATTCCGGCAACCTTGGGACCTGACCACTGCCGGAACACAGAAAATGCCAGAAAATAGAAATTGACCCCTAAGGGAACCCCCTATGTAAACATATGCCCAACCCCTAGTCTTGCCAGCTCATTCCATATACATATTGCTGTATTATCAAAGGTAGAACAGAGCTTAAAGCACGAAATAATACAACCAATAATGCTTCCAAACAAGGTTCTGCTTTGGGG